>JAXGGS010004904.1:0-26934 GCA_035585475.1 Armandia brevis | reverse complement strand
ATGCGAAAGAGGCTTCATGTTTGGGAATGCTAATCGGCAACTCGCGCGCCAACATCTATTTATAGCTCGCGCGGTATACATAGCTCCTGGAACTAGAGCTGCGCCTCACTTATCATGAGCAGACTTCGAGGAAGTTTCTAGGCCAGGAATACCCGTGCATTTTCTTGTACACCACAGTGATGTGCACATGATCTAAAATAAGCAAATTACAAAGTGCCGAGCTTGGAGTTATACATTCGTGACCAGAATGCATTAGTCTCTCGTAGCAAGAGGCACGTGTTATTAGATTTAACAGCTCACATATACTTGTTCGGTGTTACCGTGAACACAATATCACTTGTCATTTACCTCTACTAAATAACGGACTTGTATCACATCTACAACCTACAGCCGGTAAACTTTATACCCGATTTACGGTAGGTGCAGTTAATTTTGATTCAGTTATATGTTGAAGGTCTATACTATTAGCTATTATTCCGTGTAGTCCTCTGGAGAAACAAGTGTGATCATTTTCTAATAATGGGGACATGTGTATTTTATCTCGTGCTTAGATGACTTAAGTGCTATTAAGAACAATTGATCTACATGGAAACATTTTAATTTGATTCATTTTGCAGTACCAGAACCACGCATCATGACTGACGCAGAACCATCACTAGAGGTATTGAAGGGTACCGCTGAGCCGGCCTGTGTTGCTAGTGTTACTGAACCTTCGCCAGATGTAGCGACAGTTGCTGTTGATGATTCTGATAATTCCAAGCCGACACAGATAAACACTGATATTTTAGATCCCCTTGTAGAACAAACAACGAGTGCAATACCTCGGGACTTAGCAGAGCCTAAAATCTCCCCAGAAAATGTTGATGTTAACGAGGAGAGTATCGTTGAGGAACCGTCTCCTCCAGAGGATGAAATCAACTCCCAGACTGAAGTCCCGATGACAGATACCAACGCTGAGACCAAGATGGCAGAACCTGATGTCCCTGAAGAGAAAGGTAAAAATTCTGAAATCGCCCTAGAAAATGTTGATGTCACCAAGAGTATTGTCGAGGAACCGTCTGCTCCTGAGGCTGATATCAACTCCCAGACTGAAATCCAAATCACAGATACCAAAGCTGAGACCGAGGCGGCAGAACAGGATGTCCCCGCCAAGAAAGGAAGGAAACTTCCTGATTTGGAAAATACCGACGATTTATCGGCATGGCTTTCAGGTTTCAACAAAGACTTAGCAAGTTTTGTGCAGGTTCGAAAGAAAGAAAAAGAGGAGGAGGAAGCCGAGGCTGAAAGCGCCACAGCTGTCAAGACTAAACTAGAAGAGGAGGGTAGGGAGTCAGAAGTTCCAGGTCCTGCAATGGAATCCACATCAACAAAAGGTGTCCAGGATATAATTGGTGGTGCACCCGAACAAGGGAAAGAAAAGAGCTTGCCTGACATCAACGATAAAGCTTCATTCAACGCGTGGATGTCGAGAATCAGCGGCGATATCGAAAGAGCGAGCAAACTTTCTGAGTCTCTTGATGAAGAAAAGGCGGCGGCCAGCAGTTGTGCGCCTGACGCAAGTCTGAAGTCAGCCACAAATACAAACACGCACCAAAACGAAGTCATCTCTGATAAGACCCAGTCGCAACTTGTGGCATCCAGGGAAAAGAAAGTTCCAGATATCAGTAACAGAAGTGAATTAAACACATGGCTGGCCAGTATTAGTAGAGATCTTGAGAAGTTGACTCAGCGGGCAAACGAGGATTTACCCTCTGGCGACCCACAAATTAAGAGCGGACAGCCCACGGAGGCTGAGAAAGTTCTAGATGCACAACCCAAACCAGATTCTTCCAAACGACTGGTCGCTGATGGAAGTGAAAAAAAGTTGAAACCCATCCTTAAAAATGAATCGTCTGCAGCAGTCACCAGTCCTGTGGACAGAAAGGCCGCTCATGTCACCTTTGCCTTTAAAACCAATCGTGAAGATCCCAGCGAGGGGAATGAAGGAGCTGGTAATATGAGGGAGGAGAGCGTGGCTGAGGAGACCGAGAAGGATGACGCAGCAGAAGCGCAACCTGTAGCTGCTGCTGCTGCTGAGCCGCAAGCTCGTGTAACGGCAGAAGCAGCCGCTCCTATTGTTCAAGCCATACGAGAACAGGAGTGCTCTCTCGAGTTGGTTCTCGATTCGATAGCAAGTCTTGAATCGGAGGTGATGGGTGTGGTAGGCGACTTCTCAAAGTTAACTAAAAAGCTCGCTGTCATGCAAAATAATCTACAGTTTGTAAAGCGTTCGACTGAAGATTTGCTTGCTAGGCAAAACGAAGATCTTGAATCATACAATGAGTTAGATTGAAAATAATGATTTTGTATTACCGATCGATTTTCATGACCCCAATATCATGGCGCATAATTTCATATATGATAGGTTGTCATACAAGTAAAGTCTAAATGATACAAAAATTCATTTATTAACAATATAGTGTTACAGTTTGGTTAATCAAGAGCCTCTATCAATAAACGAGTTCTCATGCTGCACTAATAAACAATAATAATGAAAATATTGTGTCATTATATACTCATTAAGTAACATTCCAAGCATTAAACGCTGACATTGTTGTACAAAATAATTCCTGTGACATATGTTAATCGTGCTGGACCTATATCCTAACGGTGATGTGGAAGAATACAATGAACACCGAGTAATTATTGGTAAGTCTGGCGATTCCTTTGGTAGTTGCTCACGCATGCAAAGTCTCTCGATTCTCGAAAGAAAATAGTTTTATCATAATCTCAATCGTGCCACAGTCCAGCCTGTGTTAATACAAATTTCCCTATTTCAGCAAATATTCCAGTAGATTTCCTAATTGCTTCCTCGTCCGCTAATTCCGGGGGATTAGGATGAGTCCAGTGGAATGCATTAACATCCTCTCTCCAGTTAGGAATAGAATTCATTGTGATATGATCTTTTGTCATATTATGATAATCCTGCACCCATATGGGATGACACCTTTGTTGGTAGCAGATTACCTGCAGATGTCTATCTATTTTCAGTAAATGTGGATATTTTTCCAATAATTTATAGGGCATCATCACCCCTGTAAATCCGTGCACGTCGTTGTGCAGGGTTCTCATCGAGTCTCTAAATATCTGCCAGAAAGGTGCGTTCCGTTTTCCGTAGGAAAGCCCGAAGTTGACCGAGTCTGGGAATGGCCAGCTCCAGTCGACCCAGTCGTAGCTGGCCACCGCATCATATCCTCGATCCTCATGGGTGAGACCCTTAACCCAGATGGCATCCGTGTCGGTGTACACCCCGCCGTATTTAATCATCAGATCCACCCTGATCAGGTCAGACATGAGAGCTCGGTACCACGGCTCGATCGTACCTTGGTAAATCTCGTAAGGAGGCGTGCGGTAGATATACTTCACCCGTGCTGAAAGTTCGGAGCTAGTTTTCACTTTGGTCCAGTAGCCACTGCCACTTGCTGGCTCCATGTCACCATGGATATAAACCGTATCCACTTTAACCACGTAGAGCATGCTCAAAAGGCTCAGGTAAAACATGAAATCCATAGGGCCTCCTCCTATCCACACCATGTGACCTATATTAGGTACCAACTCGTCATACGAAGGTTCGGGGTGACGAATTTCCTCAGTGCCATAGAAAAGTTTTCTAGCGAGTCGACCAAATGGATCCTGCAATTCCCAGATATCCATGGGCGTGAAATAAGTAAAGCGGCCACCTTTTACTATCATGCAGGTAGGGTTAATGTCTTTGATACTCTCTTCATAAATATGATGAATTTTGCTACACGAGACCTTCTTTGTTCTGTATTTATTGTTTTCGAGTACCATTTGGTAGGTGACATTTTGGTTGACGACGTTGTTCCTGAGGATGAGGTAGCCCTCTGTGTTCCCCGGCTCCATGGCTAGGGACAGATCAGTTCTCCGGTCTAAAGCTTTAAAGTTCACCATCCATGTATTTTCTCCGACGAAAATTCCGCCCTCTCCGTTCTCGAGTAACATCTCCATGATGATACCTATCCTTGTCTCCTCGTCCGCGTGACACCAGCTCAGCTGATGCTCGTTCATCTTCTGCATCATGAAGGACGGATAGTCGTGCTTTATATCCTCGAGCCACAGATTATAGAACATGTTATCGGTGGTGGGAAGCTGCTCGTAGTGGAAGACGATCTTGTCGGGTTTGACCTGACGTAGAACGCTCTGTACGGTTAGATAATGTTTGAACTCGAACCATCTTTTCTCGCCGCACCAGATCATGTGCACGTTTGGAGGAACCAGATCGGGCTCCAGTAACTCCAGGTTCGGATTAACAGCTTCCTCTCTGGTGCCGTCTAAATCCATCGGGTATTTCACGTCCACCTGAGTGATGCCTTTTATTTTTGGGGAGAGTAGGGGGTTATGGTATCCAGATTTCTCTTCGCTGTTGACCTGACTAGGCATTGTTTTCACCAGGGTATTTAATACGTGAGTTCCACTGAACTTTAGTGGTTCACCGGTATGTAACTCGCTGTATTTCGTGGCGAGCATTCCGACCACGAGTAGAAATATCCCTCCCACCATCATCCCCCTGAGGATTCCGCGGCGTCCGAGCTGCGAGAACATCCTGCCCTGTTAGTAAAGAGGTAGTTCTGAAATAAAAACAAACATGGCGATTGTCAAGGTAGATAAGGCTAGCAAAGTTTAAAACAAAGGCGATATACCTCAAAGAAACAAGTTACCCTTTACATGGTGACATGCTAACACAGTAAGGGTTTGCATGATAACAATCAGTCATGCTTCAGTCAATTATCAAATAGTTTTAATTACAAGTGCCTGGTTGTGTCTGGAGGATGATATCTCTATAATAACGCTGTTATTCGCTTGGGTTATTCACCATGCATGCATACTTCACCAAGAGAGGATTGTTACCTGGCCCTACGTTTCGTCCCCATATGAGGGTTGCTGTTCTGCTAGACAGTACCAGCTAGTGCCGGTACTATTATTTAAAGAGCATGACTGCTTCAGAATAATCTATTGAAATATTGCCTCCGCACTAAAAACGTTTGCCCTCGGTCTAGATGATCCGTAATAATTTTATATACCAGCATATATATTATACCGTAGAGCTTCCACTAAAATGAAATGCATCGATCGGTTGATCCGCGTGTCGTGACCCGATTCGATACATTTTAAGTTTACATGCACATGGCTGTGCTTGTATCCCAGAACAAATAAGGAAACTTTACCAGCCGTAAATACGGTACCGTGTGATTGTTGAAGACCAGCATAACGGACGGGTTGCCCATTGATATATCTATCAAATTATAAAATCAACTTCCAGCGAGATTAACACATAAATATGTATAATGCGGCTGTTTATTTGAAATAGACAGTCATCCAGGTACATTATGATACAAGTATGCTAGTGTGCCACCTGTACATGTACACACAATCGACACGTTTGACTGATTGGCCTCATGCAGCCTCTTACCTTCGTATCGGATCGATATTTAGCACACGTATCAGCATCAGTACTCACCTGAATCCTGGAGCTTTTTCTCTGGTTATCCTGATCTAACCTGCGGTCCGGGAGATACGCACGTTTACGATCAAAAAATGGGTGTCGTGTTCCCCTTTGTGAGACACCGAGACATCTAGCGGAGGTTTGTTCATTCCGATTCGTGAACTGCGATATTCATTCAAGGTTCTACAGCTTTCCACGGCGCTCACCGAACCGAGACCAGTTCAACTCGGCGTCATGATTGTGCGCAACGGAGCGTGACCTCACCTGTCGTGCGTACCTGTCAGTCAACTTCGGTCCGATTAATTCTCTTATTTACCTTTAACGTCTGCTGTAAGAAGAGTAGGTCTCTCTCTCACGGGAGGAAGTGTGATTCAGTGCTTTAATTTGTGAACTGTTAAATCGATTATGTGCTCTACAGTCGCTCTCAAAATCATTTG
Source organism: Armandia brevis (assembly GCA_035585475.1). Taxonomy (NCBI): domain Eukaryota; kingdom Metazoa; phylum Annelida; class Polychaeta; family Opheliidae; genus Armandia; species Armandia brevis. Next base: position 20,994 of record JAXGGS010004904.1, on the reverse strand, counting down.
CGCACGTGTGGTAACTGTTAATAAAGTTCTATTTTTGGAACTTGGCACTGAACGAGACCGTCACAATATTGGAGGCTGAATAACGAGAATCCTGCCGGAAACTATTTACTCGTAACACCAGTATGTTTGTTGTGGGATTATTTGAGACAAATAATTATTTGCTGGGGTCTGACATTTACATGTAGATATTTGTACAAGTCTTTATAATCTCTGCCTTAGTTATACTTGATATAACAGGTCGCACTGGAAGACATATTGGAGATTTAAACTAGGCGGTAAAACGATGAACTAGTTTTCAACATGCCGGGTCTTGCACGGCTTAGTATGCCAGTGCATTCTTTTGTCGACGGTGCATCTTATTCACTGATTTAAAGCCTACGTTAAGTTCTAGAAGTCCTGTTCCCAGGTACACCATCTTCAGGTGATGGGTTGAAGAGATGATAGTAGTATTCATATTGGACCAAGTTTGCCGTCCTCGGCGTAAGCAGCTTCCTAAAACTCTAGAATATTTAATATCAGGGCTGGGATATGTAGAAATGAAACGAAAATTGTCGTTGGCTTACTGATTGATTTGCTAAACAATTCGAAAAACAAATCGAAAAATCGTAATTAACTGCCATTCATTTGGAGGGTTCCCTTTCTAACTGCATGAATGATATCGACATATGCATGATGGAGTGATAGAATATTAACACAAGCACAACGCTATAATTTTAACATTGGTTTATTAGGAATTGAGGACAACCAATCTCTAATCATGAAAGAAGATACATTGGTCAATTATAATCATATACAACATATAATAATGTAATATTTACCATAGCTTGCTCAATACTTTTCATTGCATATGGGGTTTTAGAGCTTAGCAGTAAAGCACAGAGATGAATCGACATAATACAATTTATCTGACGTATAAAAATGACTGAATCTGAATTGAATTATCATTCATATTAAAAATAACAATTGCTAAATGTAACATTGATATTGCGCAATGATTGTACATTGTACGTGATCAATTATTTCAAACTTTCATCAAATCAAGTAATGGTTGAGGTTGCCAATACCAATACTTTAAATCAAATTATTCAATGTCGCACATGGTTTATACAAACAAAATTAACGGCAATAACGTTAACATCTTAGTCTAGACTACCAGATCCAAACTTAGTAGGTGCAATTATGTAATATTTGCTCAATATCCTATTTAAGATTCTAACGTAAATGTATTTGCTAACATTCGATACAAAAGCGTCATATATTCTGCCAGATTTGCTTTAATTGATTTATTTTGTGCAGATACAGTTAGTTAGAACAGTGAATATTCTGGCAAGATATCACAATTCAAAGATCAGGTGCAATATTTCATACATTAATGGCGATTGACAAAAGCAACCGATTGCTTAGGAAATTTGTGAGTTATTCCGATAAAGCTTTGCTCGCTAAATAGCTAATACTTATCCAGCAAGTTGCTCGTTTTTATAGAGCTGGAACCGTAAATATTTACATAGTTCCTCCGTGCCAGGGAAGAGGAATTCTCACAAACAAATGATAAAATGGAATCGTTGAAACATCTAAATTTTCACAGAGGAGCTCACACCCCCAATGGAAGTCTATGGTCGTAGAGAGTGGGGGCCTGAACGATTATCCCGAACGTTCCCACGATGCATGCTGCCGTGAAAATCCATAGAAATAGACGATCCAATACCATGGCAACGAATTGCCAGTCTTGTTTGACCTAGTGTAATAAAAAGGAGAGTTAGCATAGTATTTTATACGAATTATTGCGAGATGGAGTCATTTTGGGCCCGGGATGGGATGAATTACGAGGCTCAGCAGAGCGGGGGAGATTAACTATAGATTTACGGTTTTATACTGATGCGATACGAAATAAGGTTGTTTGTATTACCAGCCATGTTTGTTTCCTGTATAATTATTGCATATAAATGCGATCCTTACGAGACAGCTGGTGTTGTTTAAACATAAATCTCGCCAGGGCTTTAGAGATATAAAATCTCCGCTGTGTAAACGATGCATTGGGCGGCATCGATTTTTCGCAAAGCACATACTCGATAACACATGAAACTATTAATGTGAGAAAATGGACATTACTGACGTGCACCGAACCCTTAATTAGAAATATCAAATTAAAATGTGCCCCATTTAGGTCGGTGTTACACCACAATCGTTCAGTTTAACCCTAATTATGGCTAAGTTAGTCAGGATACACGTAATGATACATGTACCCTCCCTGATGCGAGTCATTTCATCAAGGGGAATATTCGCACAGCCTTGAAAAATGTACACATGCACCTCACGGCGATGTAAAATAACAAAATAAAAACAATGAAATGTTGCGCTACAGACTAAAGAAGGCAACGTAAAGAAAATTATTCATATCATTTCTACATGAAAAGTGATTGATTACCTACCCCGTTAAACTCGTCTTGTTGTTTCATATGATCAGCGATGAAGGAGACACCGACCATCGCTTGCATGACGTTATTGGGAAGCCGACTACGTCGATGTCCCATGGACGTCATATCCGGTTCACCGAGAATGTCCTCCGAACCGCGCATGCTTGAACTACACATATAGTTACCGTGTATATTATCCAGCGTGAGATCTGACGTCAGTCGGTCGTCTGAGAACGTGTCACGTATCTCCACACCCTCGCACGTGCGCACGGCCACGCGCGGCAGCTTATCGCGTTTATTTTGCGGTCGCCTCATCAGCAGCAGCCGTGGTAGGACGTTAAGGAACAACTCCCGAATCCACGGCGACATGACGTGCGTCGAAGGCGACCGGAAGTGTATGTTTAACACGAATACCGTCACTATGATAGAACACGTCACAAGCACCATTGTGAATAGTAGATATTTACCTATAAGGGGCGTGGCCAGCGAGGTGGGAGGGTTGATCTCGGCAACCAGCAGTAAGAAAATGTTGAGGGAGTTAAGGATGGTGATACCCATGGTGATTTTCTCCCCCGAGCTGGCGGGGATGTAGAATACGAGCAGAGTGACGCTACAGATCGCCACGCACGGCAGAATTAGATTCACCGTGTAGAACAAGGTCTTCCTCCGTATAGTTATGTTAAACTTTATGTCCGGGTAAGGTTCGGAGCAGCACGGGTAATATTTCTCGTATTTTTTAGCTTCGACCGCGAGCAAATCCCACTCGGTGCTCTTGTAGTAATCTCCTAAGTCGATGCCTGACTGGATAACATCCAGGTCGTTCTGGTGGTCTCTCAGGTCTTTGTGTTTAATGTCCACCGAGTATCCGTCATAGGTCCAACTGCCTATCTTCAGAGTACAAAGCTGTTCATCAAAAGGGAAGAACTCAACGTTGATCGGGCAGAGGCTTTTGTAAATTGCCGGCGGTTTCCACACGACCTTGCCATCTCGGCGTATCGTCGCCTTTGTCATCAGCTTGACGGTGAAGTTACCATCGGCGCTATGGAGATAAAACAAACGCTATATTTTACATATGGTTGACACGAGAGACACACATACACGAGGCTCTTCAATCAGCCTGCAGTTGCTAGAAAACTACATGTGACACATCTAGTTGTAAAGACGTAATGTGCCGGGGCGAGGATATGAGCGAAAGACAATTAGCTTTATGTGAACACCAGGAGCTGTTTCTGTGCGTTCAATATACGAGTAAACGATGCCTCAGATGGAATGTATTTGGCTGGAAATGTCAGCAGCTGCCTAGCTAATTGATGGAACACAGGAATTATGGTTTCACAGGAACACGAGTGCCCGCTATGACAGGCTTTATTTGATATCGTGTACGCTCATCTGCTCCCCAGCTGGCTCGGGCTGGCACAACCCAACAAATCACATGTAAATGAATGGCGTTTTGAGGAATAACTTATCACGGGCTAGAGACGAATATGACAGCGGCATTATTGGTGAGCACGTACCTGTTGTAGAGCACGATGTCCGGCAGCCATATTTCACTACTGGGCACATAGAGTCTCTCCACTCCACCATATTCTTCCGGCTCCCACCTCAGCTTGTAATCATACCACTCCTGTAAGAATAAAACAAACAGGCTCGTAAAAAAACGCTGCCACGGAGAATTAACGACAATATTGTATCCTATAGCCAGGAAGGGAAAACTTCCTGCACCTCGCATCGGGTATTAAATCAAATTATGGGTTTGACACGCGGCGGTGGAAGAGTGCGGTGCGGCCGAGTTTCTACTCCGGCGAGATTCCGCCAGAGTTCCCCCACTGATATTTAATATGGCGAGCGGAGCACAAATCAAACATCGGCGACAAGGTTCAGGGCGAGCTAGCTCCTTAAATCGATGAGAATGGGCGGTATGGACGGGCGTGCCGTCACTGCGCTGGCGGGGCGGAGATGGATGCCACGTTCTGGTGAGCTGACCGCCGGCAACACGAGGACACGAAGTCGGCAAACAAAGCTGGCGAGACGCGCCGCCGAGCAAACAATGGGAAATCATCGCTCTCCTTAGCTGGCATATCTCGTCTGCCGCAGACAAGAGGTTAGATCCTCATCAAACACGCGGGCCACAATTCTACCCCGCTGTCGGATCGAAGAAGAGCCAACCAAAAATTCCTCTGTCGGGGGCCTTGTAGGTCGCAGCCAACATGAACAATAATGATGCAATTGGTGAACCCTAATTTTGATCTGTAGCTGAGACAACCCCTAACGGACTGATGGGCGGCTGATAGGCACCAAAGATCCGCGCCGAACACTATCGTTTTTATCAGAGGAAGAAACGGGTGCCAAGATAGCAACTGCCGGGCTAGAAACCGAGCACATTGATTTTTCAGCAGTCGTTTTCCACTAGCGGCTCTTTACAAAGGTTCGGCTCGTTTTTGTATGACTGATGAGAGAGTCTGTCCTGTTAGAATCTCCCGGCTCTCCATATCTCCGCGTGGTGAGAGACAAAAAGCCAGGTAATAATTGGCTGCATACCTCACCTCACACGAGCCGATTTCTGCCATACGCAAAGATAATTAATTCGAAATATTGACAAAAGCACTTCCGGGCTTGCCATTTCGGGTATTCTCAGTAGAATGCTTAAATCAGGCAAGACTAAATATTATGAGAGAACATTGACGTGTGAGTTGTCTGCGTTACCAATGGATGGACCGGTTACCACAGGCGAGTTCGTCCACAGAGGGAGGTATCAGGTGCTGGTGAATTATTTAGGTCACGTAACGGTCACGTAAATCAAGGTATAAAACATGTTTATATCCACGAGGCAGGGATGGTATTTATGCAGTTTATGGTAGTTTATGGTAGGTGATGTAAACGACATTCTTACGCATTCGTGGTCGAATACATCATTTCAGAAATAAGTAAATTGCTTACCTGTTCTAACCAAACGTTGGTGGTCATAATTTGATTTTTCTCGTCCTGAAAAAAATAAGGAAACATAAATTATACCATACAGTCTGTAAAGTACGACCTGTCTGTAAACTATTTCATTTATAAATAATTCAGTTTAAATAAAATACGTCACAGTTTGCTCAGGACAGATTGCTCATTAGTCTTATTCGCTGGTGAAGAACAGGAGGGGTAAAAAGAGTTCTCAGAGCCATCTCTGTATCAAGGTCGATCGGTGTGACTCAGAGGTGGTCTTATTGTGCTGCGGATTATTTCGATTAGGGCATCATTTTCCTAGGGATCATGATGGCGACATAAATGTCCGTCATATTGAGAGGCCCGAGCCGGTGTAAACCGAAGGAGGCACTCATGTGTGCATTCATCAAACCAGTCAGACTGGGCGAGGCAGGACAAAACACAACGGAAGAATGCGTAACCCCGATAAACTGAGTAAGTTCTCCGTTATAAATGATTTACATTGAAGTCAGGTTCTCGGTGTCAGGGGACTGCCTCCGCATCGGCTGATTGGGGTTTTTTACTTGAGATTTGTCTGGAAACGCAGAGGAAGATTGGAGCGAAGGCAGGTTTTATTCCACGGAGCACCCGTCAGGGACTTCATTCATTCTCAGGCCAGCGAGCAAAGACTCTTTTGTATTTATTTTATCATCAATACCGCCCCGAAGCCTGGAAAACAGGTTAAAGCGTTCTTATCAATATTGCTAGCATCGAGTGGAGAGACGGCGCTTAGCTTCAAGGATACTCTCAAAACACCTGAGGCTTGCGCCCAATTGCTCTACACAAATTTTAAAACTTTGAAAAAGGGCCAAATGAAACACCCCTTTACACAAGAGCCCTTGAGAGAGTCTTGTGCATGATTTATTCCACATGACCTCCTAGAAAAACAAAATCTTTACCCAACTCGACGGATTAATTTGACGACGACCGAATTGAAGTGCGCTGCCAGTGCAGTTTTATGTCGCAGCTCCGTGACATTTTGGGTCAAGGAAATTAAGCGATTAAGGAGACGAAAGTCACCGAAAGTCACCGAAAGTCACCGAAAGTCACCGAAAGTGAGTGCTTAAACTCTTTTTGAGATTATCTATCTCCATAGGTTGGAGTAAACCAGCATAATAACCATGTTTGCGAGCTCTCCTCCTTCTCGCTGACAAATCCACACGTTCTCGGGGGCTGTGTTTTATGGAACGTCAACAAAGGCCCCGATTTACGACCCGGTACGGCAGAGGACGTAAAGACCATCCAATATTCGTGGTAAGCCCTCGCATTGGGACTATCTATCAAATAGCAACGACCCTTTCGGCAGTAACGAAGGTCGTAGACTACCTAACCGCCGTGAATTAATTCTTCATGTGGCGAAAGCCTGCGGATCACTTTCGGCTTGACTGGTGCTCACGTTCACAGAAAGATATTAAGGTCGGATCGTGAAATTATTGTTTTATATCAGGGTCGTGGTGATGATTATGTGCGGTCGTCGGTGCTAGAAAAATTCTGTGCTATAACGTTTGTCGAGGCCATAACAGGTTTTATCGGGTAGAAGAAATACCGCTGTTTTCCACCTAGTCAGTCCGAGCCACCGATGAGCTGGTGTAACTGATAGGGGGCTGCCAGAGAAAGCCAGCCCTCAGTAAAATAAAGATCTATGTCCTTTATAAACACTTTTCCCTATCACAGGATAGCAACTAGCTCACAGTGGCCCTAGCATGAGATTTCTGAGCAGGCCACAGAGAGAGGTTTACTTCCCACCGAACATAAACAGCTATTTACCACTCCAAACAATGTCAGTGAATGTCGGTTTCCGGGTGGCTTTTCAAAATATCAACCTCTTCCGCACAGGGAGAGAATTCACCAGTGGGTATAATACACTGCGCGAGTTCTGTACATATCGGTGGCTGCAGATGATATGGGGGTATATTAGCCATACCGGACCCACTCAAGGCCAGAAATAGTCTAGATACTAAGTAAGAATGACAGTAATGTGAAGCAATTACTTTGTCCTTCCTCTAGGCGAGTGTAGAATCGGCTCCTCAAGTCGTTAATATAAATAAGATTTTGTGTCCGGGAGGGTTCATTCAGGAGCCAATCTATTCTAGCACTATACTTTATCCCAAGTTCATCAACTCCATATGTTTTTCTCTGATAAGATGGGGTAATGGGGATATCGTTTTTGCCTTATTTCTATAAACCGAGATTAAGGCGTTAAAACAGAAATAAAACATGACCTGGTGGATGCTATAAGTGAAACTGGTTCCCGCGGAACACCCTGAATACGAGGAGACACAGGTTCACGAGTTCAGCAGAAGTCTCAAGGATACCGACCCCGTATCCCTAACATGCATCTGAGAAACAGAAAAAAACGATATGGTGTAAAACAGCCCGGGTAAGCTAACGAGACGCTAGGCATTAGGGGGCGGGAACGGCTGTCTTTCACATACGATAAAAAACCTTGAATCAAATTCATACTCACTCCGCTAAAAAGTAGATCCCCCGTTTGAAAAGAACGTCTCCGACAGAAATCTACAGCTTTTCTGTGAGAAATTGCAGGCAAAGTGTGCCTCCCGGCAAATAAAGAGGAATTTATTGGTGAGAGGAATGGCTGCTTTCTACGCTTGACCTTGCAAATCATGATGGTGATGTGGAGACTGGTTACTAGGTATTCTAAAATCTGGAAGGCATCGATCTGCTAAGTTTCACCAGCCCAAGGTCATTGGCTTTCGTTAAAGTTCACCTTAAAATGAGGTTGGATAATTCAGCAGTTATAAATCAACAAAGGGGTGATCGATCGAAGAAACCCGTATTTTTATGTCGAATATGTTTGGGGTCTGGTCGGCTTTGTCTTCAGTGGTGCAGAGGTGGATGGGAGATGCAGAAATCATGTCACGAGGTCCACTTCTCTTCTGAATATCAATTGTCAACTTCCTCGCTTCTCAGGAAAGAACCGAACTGCCAATTGGGCCCTGATTGTGTCGATTTGTCACAATCGTCAGCTATAATTTGCTTCATTACCTACCCGTGCGCTAAATCTAGCACTCGACTAAGGAACATAAAATCTCAATCTCAGATGGCAGTAACCAGCTAGCTATGATCAGTGTTCGATTTCGTGCAGTCTACCTTTGAAGATACTATGGACACTATACTAACAACCAAATCTTTCAGTATGTTGTAATTAAAAAGTATTACATATTTATATACACTAAGCAGCTGTTTTTACTCTGGACTCTCTACTCGTATCATTCAGTTAGTTTTCCAGCAAGTACATGTTACACGAGAAGCCGATTTCACGAGACAACTGAATTCCCTTGAGTAAATCGTCAGTGGAGGATCAGTATTGTGTTAGCGGGGACCAAATCAAATCGTAGACAGAGGGCAGAAGAGGAGACGGGTCTGGTGCGCATGCGGAAGTTATACGATGACCTCGGCATTTAGTCTGACCCTGACCACAATAGCTGCATTGAACAATGTGAAATGGAGTCTGCGAGAGAGAGCAATAGTGTGGATTAAAGCTTAATCTGCGATGGTCACTAAGACAAGCGATGATACGGTCAACACTTTCGCACAGGCACACACCTCATCACTAGGACAGGCAGAAATGTGGAAATGATATGTGCCAACATCCTGCTGCTGATGGTCAATGAGATATCTAGGTCATCTGCTGAGATATCGAGGCGAGCTTTGCATTTGCAATTACACAAGCTGAACCACCGACTGGGAAAACTGTGGGTGATTTGAATGGTTGCATTACCAGAAGGCGTTTTCACCGCGGCCTCTAGATTGAGTGATTCAGAAAAGCAGAAATTGATGAGGAGGACGGAGACTAGCCAGGAGCCCAGCAGCGTGTTGCGGGTCAATCCTCAATGGCCACGCAGGGTTCCCGCGGCTCTCTCTTCCTTCACGTCGACTCAAGTACATCAGGGATAATGAAATTAGAGCGAGTCTACCTAGACGAGTAGCATGTATCATGCTTTAACAATGCTCGCTTATCGGCGGAGAGAAGGTAACATGGCATGCCTGCTCCCACGGGAACCTTTAGGCAGACGCATGGAGTTCCTTATCCAACTAGACAGCCCTTTACTGGGCCCGGCACCGCGTGTTCGCCGCCCTAATCGCGCCCTAACAGCTGCTCCTCACCCAGCTCCTACACAAGCCGCGACCGTCATCTCAATTCGACCAGTGTGTAAATATCCGTGGATTGATGGCGGTATGCGCGCATGGGATGCCACTGGTGGCTCGATAAGAGGCTAGTATATGCTGTAATAAAACACAACATTCGGAGGTATGCCTGCCCACAGCAGATCTTCTGATGCGGAAGCCAACTTTGTGATTTTTCCATCACACCTTCGCCAACCTCCGCCGAAGCTCTCGTCTGAGCCAGTCTTCCGGCCATCACTCATTCTATGTGCACAGATCTCGTAAACAGATAGATCAAAAAGCATAAGCTTTTAATGCCGAGCAAATCAACAAGAGATCGGCATTGAACGACAAATAGAGGGAGAAAAGTAATGATTTGATCTCGAGCGTCACTGGGAGGGTTAGAAGTTATCCTGACGAGGATGAAGGACACTTGGCGAGGTTACCGAGGTCAGAAGAAAACATTTCTCGGCAGCAGAGGCATCTGCAAACATACTATAGTTTTATTATAGACGTTTTAAACTGGGACAGTGCACCGAACGCGCATAACAGTCAGCTGAGAGGGACCTGTGTGTATGATTATCTGACCCAAATCTGATATGACAATACGGACTTAAGAAACGCTTTGTAGAAAACTTATTATGTTGTTCTTATGTTTTGTATACTTAAATATATCTGCCACTGGCATGAGACAATTGAAATTGACATATGATTGTGACTTAAATCTTTTATCAAAATGATTTATCATAATGCCTAAGACTAGGATAATCTCTTAAAATGCGGTTTAATCTGGCATAAGGTATATTTGCCTTGCATGTGAACACACATAGCAGTAATGCTAACAAATGTGATCCGGTTATAACTGGCTTCAGGAATCGTATCAACTGGTGATTGCTTGCGCCGCTGCAGTTACTAATGAGATACTCTGGACATGAGCCACTCTCGGTATCAATGACTTTATTGGCGAGGAGAACCCTTGTTTGCCTAATGTCTTACGTGGTGGCACCGATCTAAGCACGTTTGGCAAAGTAGTCGGAGCTCGCGGCCATGATCTGAGTGGGAGAGAGAGAGAGAGAGAGAGAGAGAGAGAGAGGGAGTAGGTCGCCGATCAATATCCGTGGCGGGAGCAACTAGTGTAACCGAGACGAGCACATTCACCCGCAACAACCAGCCAACACAGACAATATTCACCACTGAGTTTATAACTATCACGTCACTGTATAAAGGTCACAAAAATTAACACCCAGCAGACGACCCTGTAGATAAGCCAAGGAAAACCCGCCCACTGCCCCGTGTATAGAACAGGTCGTCTGCTTTAACAAAGGCGAAGGACCCCCCGGGGAGGCAGACTCTTCCACCAAGGAGGGCAGAACCCTTTGTATATTCAAGCCGGGTGGTTCTATGTGGGTTTGGCATTAAGCCCGAGTAGAGTCCTTGTAGTACGGAGGCGGAGGTAATGATAACTAACCGCTCCTTTGTTTCTCTAAACACGATACTCAATCAGCGCTGGTCACCCAAGTGTTGTCGATTCGAAAGCCACTCGATGTTTATCATCAGGTTGCATGCCGCGGGTCATGCTAACTGCTCCTCCAACTAGGCCTGCTGGGAAATGAACAATCTCCGGCCAATTGAGCCATTTTAGAAAGATTCAGCCATGCCAGTTACTAATATTGGATAGCATTCGCAGCATCCTCAAGAATGATATACCTATCGACGCATGGGATTACCAGTAGCAATTTCGGTACTGTGTAATTTAGAATTCAGGTGGTCATATATGACTATTAGTTATGTAACATGGGTATTGATGACATATCAATTACATATCAATTTCTAATGACAACTATGAGAACTAATTTAATATAAGGGAAGCACAGTTCAATAAACTAACTTAATTAACTCGGAACATATTTAAGCGTGTACACGTGATTCATAACTGTTTGATTTACCTGGCAAGGTCACCTTCCCCATAAGATGAATGTAGGCATACATAACACTTCCGATTTGGCTTCAGATATTTGATATTTGTTTGACAGCAAGGCTTGTTAACATGGATAACCATACATGTCATGAATCTACTATGGGGGCCTACTTATCATGCAGCTAAGTTTGTTAACACAGAAAGTGTAGACCTCCAGTATTTAAAAAAAATATTCCCAGAAAATTAGCTGACAGGGTGAGCGCAGCGTGCTAACGATATCACGCAGACGTTACCTTCGACTCCCTATCAGAAAGCCAGAGCCCGGTTTTTATCGGGCGTTCCGTGCCAAGACGCCGGTTAGGCAACAGTGAAGATCATTAATGCGTTAGGTTTTGGCAAAATAGGTTCATAACAAGAGCTCCACAGTGAATACCACTCACTTAGTTTTATAATGGAAAACCTAATATTACTCTTTTGACGAAAGGATCTAGCGAGCCAAGATAATTATTCAAATTAGCTCAAGCAAAGTTGTCTCTGTGTTGAAGCCATCCATCACATTCGATACTGTGTTTATCTAGTTTGTCAGCAAAGGCCACAATTTGGAACACAGCAGGCAATCCATGTCCTAGAACAATAGCACAGGATATTCTATCCCTGCTTTAAACAATTCATCTCATGCAATATAACCGATGTTTGAAGCTACCCGATTTAGGCTGAATTGATTTTCGACAACTGTATGCAACGACTCTACAGCGAATCGTAGAAAGTGAAATGAAGGATGCGAGTTAATGCTGAGGTTCAAATAGCACCAAAATCACAACTGGTGTCAGTCAATTCTGACGGGAGTCATACCGAAAAATCAATTTATACTTCAGTATTCATTCAACGTCAGAGCTTTGATGCGTCTTCTTCATTCTGATTTGATGCCATAAATCACCTTGTTGGCAAGTTAAGCCAGGCGAGAGGCACCCAAAATGGGCAAAAGTCTTGTCGGCATCTGATTTCCATGTCTAAGGTAGCTATCACCGTTCCCCCCAACGCCCCATTCAATGACACATGCCTCAAAAGGAACTCAGTCACTCGGAATCACCGATATCAACCGACTCATTTACTCGTGCCAGCTCATAGGCGGATTCATACCCCAGCTAAGTCTCAGCAATCTGAGCATTTCTCTGGGAGAAGCTCAACATTAGAGAAAAGGGGCTGAAGTATTCGCGTGCACAAAATATATATTGTGCTATTGGTGAGCAAATTAAAGTAAATTCCAAGAAGAATAATGGACTACATCGTATCAATAATACTGAAATAATTGCCGAGTTATTAATTGGTGAACTCACACACGCCTGTTTAGAGGGTTTTGTGAACTATTGTTCGTGGGCTGACTAGTAAATACCAGAAGCGCTGGTTTTACAAACCAGAGAAAGTGTTAAAGATTTGGCCACATGTGGTTGCCGCCCAACACCATGTGTTCTCACTAACCTTCCGCAACCATTAGACATTAATCTTCCAAGCCCAAGCGGAGGTCGTTGCCACTCCCCAAATATCTCAATATCCCGCCAATAAAGTGTGCACATTGTCAGGATTTCATCATAATTCATGTGACATCTTCTCCAGAGACAAAGCCAAGGCCGCAGCTTTCTGCTTACTGGTGATGCTGCTGTCAAAGCTTCCACACTTGCCAGTCTGGGCCGCTCTCTCAGCCCGATCATATTCATCTGGATTACTGGAGCCACGACTGAAAGGGTTACCGCTTGTCTGTACAAAGGGGCGGGAGAGTATGAATATTTCTAGGAATGAGAAACGATATCAGACTGTGACTGTTGAATGTATGGCGGTATATACACGGCAGCGCTGGCTCGCCAAGCGAATGCTTCCCGCAGGGCGAGGAAGTGACCTATTTCTGGACAGGCGAGCAGGAGGACCGCGTTACTGGAGGCACAGCTCAGGCTCTGAATCAAATTGACCTGTCGATTTGGGACAGGGAGCCATGGGCTGTCGAATAGAAGGATCTCGAGGGTAGGCAGGTTTTCAGGTTTAGTAGACTCCCCATGGATTATACTGCTAGGCAATGGCTAGGCCGGTTCATCGCCAGTACAAAAAGATTGTGGATGAGCCGATAAGTGGACACGCCGCTGGTAGCGATGAGATGAGATATCGAGAACGCGTGGTAAGGTAATGTGGTAGGATGGGGATGACGGATCTAACTCTCGGGGATCAGTCACTGAAACATGGCACGGCCGATGACCATGACCTGGCGTTCCCCCCTAGGTTACCCACAGGACCTGACGGAGGTATTTAAGATCAACAGCGTGGTCCAAGCGACCTAAGGGGGCTGGCTTCGGCCTTCATGCACAGCAGACTGATATTCCCCAATCTGTCCTCGCGCCAGGTCAACTTTGGTGGCCCTAATCATTCATCACTGTCAGAAACAATTGCTGTGCTGCGGAAGTCGGGTTATAACGTTTAACGGAAGCGAGGCCAGCGGGAGAGCCGTATTGATAGATGACCGAGTCGGAGCGCCGAGGGACGACAATATCTCGAGCTCGACTAACTTTACCGTTCTTAATTTCGGGAGTTATGTTAATTCCAACTCTGACCGCGGAAGAAATAAAGCTGGCGTCGATACATCATGGTTGTCGCGTGAGCAGACGGTGGCGGAGTAACCTCTGCCAGCTTTCACTATTCACTTACCACCTCTCACCCACAATCTCAATAAGACGATCAACCACTGGCAGGGAGTAACGTCAAAAACCACTGCTACTGCTCTTTAAAAAACACCACGTGAACTTTCACGTTAGTGTAAAATAAACTGATTGAAAGTGCCTTCATGTGTATAGTACATGTCTGGTTTGGCTGGGCGAGATTCTCTGAGAAACGTGTAGCTCGCATATGAACATGCTCACCAGGGGGGTTAACAGACGGTAGATCATAACAATTCTGTTGGTGCTGTTGATGCTTCTCTGTGTACTATCTTTTATTTTACACCTTCAAACGAAAGTCAATATAGTTCATAGACACCATGTAGAATGCGGACCGAGACTGCTGACGTTTGTAGGAGCAGGGTGAAGGCACGAGGCGGTACCACAATGTAATTCTTCGGCAGTCTTTGAAGGAGGTCTCTCTCTCTACAGTATTTTATGCATTCCCCAGCCTCGGGCGATCCTTGAATTTCTTCACCGTTAAACCCATTACCATGGGAACCAATGGCTGGCGAAACATTTGGCAATTTCGTGTGTTGACCGGGAAACTGGTGAGAAGAATGTCCAGCCGGCGCTTGTCAATGGCCCTAGATTACCAGTGTGGAGTAAGTAGGCTGGCGGCCTCGGGCGCAGCGAATAAAGAATAGGGACGATTCCCCGCGAACGTTTTACCAGGAAAAAAGCATATCTGATCTATAGCCAGTGCGTAAACACGGTAGAAACCCAACCAGGCGACTACAGCCAAGCCCTGATAGCATCCGACTGCCATCGATTCGGCAAAATTATCCTCACTTTGGTTCTCCTACACGCCAGATATGGTGGGAGTGAGGATGGATGGTGGAGCAATAACTGTAAAAAGACGATCTGATTTCATCTGATCGGGTTATCATCGTCCATTCTCTCGGCGTTGTGATAAACTAGAGTAAAAAACCCGATCCGACCGTGACGTAACCTACCGATATAAATTGCCTTTCAGATTGGTCTAAAAGGCTCCTTGCTCAAAGACCAGGCGACCAAGTGGGGAGCCTAGGGTCGTTTGTTTGGGAGGAAACTACATAACACGGTGGCAAGTGTGCGCGTGTAACACAAGTTAAAGGCGAATTTATCGCTTGTAATTAGATCACGTTAAGCCGTGGCCATTATTAAGGGTCGGCTACGGGGGAAAGCAGGTGGGCATTGATTATTTGAGTGGTTGTAGGAAGACGGGCGGGCAGCCAGGGCGCTGAGCGCGGGAATGGTACCGACCACACCTCCATCTGTATCGCACATCTAGCGCTGGCACGAGGGTTAGACACCGAGATTTGCCGAGATTTGCCGAGATTTGCCGATATCTGCAGCCTACGTCGGCTATTCTCTACCCCCGAGGGCGCCGGGTATTCTACTCAACAACAATCGATGCTGTACCATCAGCAGGTCTGGGCTGAGTAATCACCAATCTTACGGTCTGCTGATCCCTTCAAAAACACGTATATATGTTTATGATCAATTAAATCTACCTCGGATATTCACCATCGGCAGACGGTCTAGAAGGCAATTTTAATCCCGGTGCCATCTCATATCCTCCTAGCGTCCGTGGCTGCTGGTAATAAACCTTGTCTGGCCAGATAAGCTGGGATATCTTGTGTAAGGTGTATCTGATGGTCATATAAAGGTCATTGCTGCGTGCTCATGCTATGGATTTTATATCATATTAAATCAGACGTTTCAAATCTATGAGCTGATATCGTATATCGCTTACATCGTGTCCATTTGCTTTGTAATATGGAGAAGGGGTGACTTTCTCATCGGTATTGTTTGTCACACTGTAGAGCGACGTATAGCATCGATTATTGCCAGTGTCGACAAAACGTGCACAGTAAGGAACCCATCGGTTGAAATTGTATGAATGTAGCACGGTTCATTATTGGGAAAAGCGTGTAAAAATAAGTAACGCCAGTAATATGAAAGATGGCGAAGCAAAGGCCATTTATCTCCGACTCAGAGCAGCAAATAGTCTTGTTTAGGAGAAAAATGTGAACTTATATATTTTACAGCAATTTGATCTTCTTCACCCCTCAACCAAGACAGTCAAACATGTTTTACAATTATTAATTATGGTGTTCATCATACTTCTTGTGAGCTAGTTTTTGCCGCTTATCCCCCTATAGCATCAGTTAGCGTTTTGCACACATAGCGTAATCTAATTAAGTATGGGTGCTTGACGTGATCCTGTCATTCCGAGTACAACGTCCATTATGACATGTTCTTCTTACCTTAATCCGTAGTCTACGATCTAAATAAAACTCAATTTGCTGAAGGGGAAGATGCCGGCTGCGTTCTATCCGAGGAGTAAATATTGTAAATACATAAACAGGGACGACCTCTCTACAGGACCAGCAGGAGAATGACAAGTCGCCTGTGATTGGTTTCAATTTGTGCCAGGGCTGTATCCGTAATGAGCGGAATTTCTAGTCAGTCGGAAGAAAACGAACAACAAAATGTGTTTTTAAACCTCGCCCAATCAAAGCATCGGGGAGTTTTATGGCCGCCCTGAGCCACCGAGGCCCGGGATACATACTTGTATTCGAATTGTAGAAAATTAATAAATCGATAAAAGATGGCGAAGCTGAGAATGCTGTGTGCGGAGATGCCGGTGATCGATCAATCAGCGTTAGCCCCCACGGACCGGCACACTATTTCGTTTCTTTTACACCCGGTCTCCTCCTCCCAGTCTGAACCTTGCCATAAAACAGCATCATACAAAATAATGTCCCGCAGTATAACACATCAGTAAGGGGGACCTGTTCCTGTAACAATACAGAAGTAAAACCCAGGGGAGACACAACACAGCCATATCAAATTGGCTGCATAATGTCTGGTGGACTGCATATAAAGAGGACGCACTGTATCTTGGATTTATGTCGCCATGCGGATTTCAGTTTCCTGGCTAATTTAACACGCTAGAGGCTATTATTCACGAGCATTGTTGCCCCTGTGTCTTTATATATAACCAGGTAGTATATCCAATTGTATACTTTTACATAGTCAGATGATCACACATTGGTCAATGCTTAAATATATCCAATTAGGAATGTACAATCTGACTCAACTAGTTGTATGGGAGTTGCTTGAGAAAACAGTGTGGCTTTAGGTATCTTTAGCGTATGCTTGACTCCGTCATGTACACTTTCTTACATTGTCTTCAGCAGTATTCACAGCATGCTCTCTGAATTGTTTATAATCGGGACTCACTCGACACAAATGCAAGATCCGGCTATAAAATGTTTAACTACCCACCGCGCAGACATCCTCTGCCGAAGAGACCACGGGCCAATTTCCCCTTGTCAATTAATTTCTTGATAAAGTCGAGACGGATAAATCCCTGGGGGGTTAGGTGAACTGTACACTCTCATCGCTTGCAGACAACTTCTGCAGGCGACTCGGGCGTGAAAACGGATAATGCATCGGTAGTTTCACGTCAAGTGATGGGAATGTGTTGTAATTTGCCGCTATCACCGCAGTTTGTTTGTCCCAGCTAGAACTAAAACACGTTTAAGCATAACGGGCACTGGAACTACAAAACTCGGAGACAAATGGAAAGCAACCTGAGACAAGACTGCCCCAGGTGTTCTGATGAAAGCCATAAAGGAAAAAGGCCCACATGATGGACATCAGAGCTCCAGAATGTATTCATATATCAGTGAGGACTAACATCAAATATATAATATTGTTGCTTCTTTTCAAGAGCGTAATGTCTGATGAATGCAAACAAACATTATAACAATACTTAGTCACGTCTACACTGACATATTATATATCATACATGTTATTTATCATATATATGTTGAGCGCAACGTCTGGTGACTCTGAAATGTTCAATAATAATCGTAGAATAATGAACACCTGAGCAACTGCTTGAGCAACTTGAAAACTTTGCGTCTCATGATATACTTACAACATTGATGATTTGCGTCAAGCGTAATCCGAGTTTAACCGTCAGCGTGTCCGACGTATTACCGACTGGCCGGATAAGTTTGTTATAACTCGATTTCCTGAGGAGATCATCGTACAGTCTCTTGGCTTCGGGGCTAGCCTCGGTCCGGTGGTCATGAGTGGTTGACACCACCCATAAAATCCAAATAAGTGTCGTGTAAATGGAATGAAGGAATGATGAGCGACGTCTGTTCATCATTGTATTTGATGATGTGCTGTCGTGCTCGGGCATTTCTCATCACACGTAAGGATGAAGGTGTACGCCACTGTACACTCGGCTCACGAGAATACATCGACAGGAACCGGAATTAAGGAATGGGATGTAACGTCGACGTCTACAAACGTGAGGGTTTAATCTGGGACCGGTTTATCTGTCGCTCGCTGGGAAATCTTCTCCCCAATGTTTCGTCTAGACACAATTTCGCACGGTTACTGCATATCTGAAGCGGAAAAGACGAAATTAATCCAATGATATCAAGCGCCAATAGATGCTGAGAAATGTAATGATTGCTGAATAAGTTATCAAATTAATTAGATCAACAGTACGATGAAGCATAATTGATGTATTCGATTGTATAACAATCCCACGTTCCAGTTGGACCAGAACAAAGAGACTTGATGATTTGATTATTATTCATTATTTAGACAAATAAAGCTCGGATCTGATGCTAGGTAAGCGTGTGTATCCACCCTAATAGTAAGCCATACGAGCCCGGCTATTTGCGATGTGGGAGTCCAGCATCAGCAGCGCTACTCATTAATGTAAATCCGAATCAATGAATCAGCTATCAATCAATTACGACTCCCATCCGCAGCTACAACTAGTAACAGTTGGTAGAGAACAACCCCAGTTTTACACTCGTATCGGTGCATCCTATCCCTGACGCAAAAATACACATCGGGCGCTTTCATCACTCTCTTAACAGCCCAGGAAAATGTGGAGGGATTTCGATTTTTAGAGTCGCGGGCGTCGAGTAAGGGTGTTGCTGAAGCAGAAATTATTGAAATGATATTGACTGGGCGGGGAGGTGACCCTGTCGTATCTGTATCGATCGATAGTGGCCAGGCTTATCCAGCTGGCTCGGACAAACGATACTCTAAATGACATTGCGGCTTCCGGAAGTGTCGCTGTCGTCTGTTTTCATCACGCACTTCACGTGATCGTCTGCTTTGATAGTCGGATCTAACACGGCATGGTTTGTTTCAAAAACAGAATGATAATGGCGGGAAACAAATATCATGCAAATATGCGTATACATGCATCAAATGCATTCAAGAATATATTGTATCGTTGGATAAATGCGTATATACCTGCACACGTCATTGAGGGTATTAAGCTGTAATAATTGAATGCATCGACAGCCAGGTACAAAAGGCTCCACATGCATATAGCTTCCACTGTGCACAATCAACCCGCTGGCTACAGGAATGTGAATCAGGGCACCTAGAGCATGCCACAGCATTATATACCAAGAAAACCAATTATTTACCTTTCATATTTTACAGGTACAGGTTTTCCGCTCACAAGTAAAAACACTTAAGCATACGTGGGTGGGTCCCTAGTCAATGAATTATACACAAGCCGACACATCTAAGAAGTGACTGCTACATACCACACGTAGTCAGAATTAATACCGATTATCGCGCTCAGGCTGCGCTGAATGCTGAATCACTGCCATTGCTGGGTGTTCACTCATACATCAGAAGCGTAGAAACATCCCGGAAACGTTCGGCCCATGACCTAAATATCTATTGAGAGCAGGGCGCGTCTTCCTGCTCCTAGCGTAAGTAATACCGGGCCTTGACCTTTACAGAAGCTCACAAACTAGACTATTAGAACATTGATGTGAGCTTTACAAGCAGAGGGTGTTTCCCAAACAGCGAGTTTAGGAGACGTGCAGGAACGTCGTCTGTGACAAAGAGGATCGAGCCTGTTCGGCAGGTTACGTGTTGAGCTATGGAGGAGCAGTCAGAGGGGCACGGGGGAGGCTGCAATGTTTAACCAGGCTTCGTTTGGCAGACACAGATCTCCTGGCTTCATCACTTGTCAGTATTTACCTGTACGAGAAACACGGATCTCCTCTCTCTCTTTCTCTCTGCATCTCTCTCATTGCCTCTCTTATTGCGCCCTTTCTCTGTCCTAGTCGACGCAGCGATACATTTGTATACGCCGGCCCTGATAATGAGGGTGAAACTCGAGCGAACACATAGTAGCTGCTGCTTCGAGCGCGTCTAGTTATTTCTGCTTCCCACCTTGCTTGTATACGTGAAACTATCCATAATACCATGCCGTGTTTACTATGTTCTTGGTCTCTGTGTTTAGCTCAGTTATGTAGCCGCATTATACGCTTACAAACCTCATTTAGTATCCAGAAATGTGGACGGCACATTTAGCGAGCAGCAGCTCTTGTGTATATAGCTGTGTGTATTGAATACATACCCGCATGGACAGACTGCCGACGGTCGGTCACTGCATGCTCCCGCCCGCTGCGTATTGATGGCAGCTGCTCCTGCTATCCAACCGCTATCCAGTCGAGCTAATTTTCGCCTGCTGACTCGCCTGTCATATGTCCATCTTTCAGTGTGACTTTGCTTGTGACACGCTGGCTTCTTCACTCGGTGGCGGCGAGGTTCCACATTGTTGTGGTGGAGCTTTCCAGTCTCGGATCGGTCTGCGCTAAGTACTGCCAGCGCTCCACGCAAGCAGCAGCTCTCGCGCCAGCCTATCGACCCATATTACCCAAGCCGAGAGAGCCTTGCACCGAATCGATCGATGGCGAAATCTGCGGATAGCTCATTTCTTGTCTAGGCGCTATTGACGCGATCAGGGTAGTTAGAGAAAATACAATACGCTTTTATATCAGATCGCCGCAATCATAGAGCGGCCAAGACCCGG
>JAXGGS010004793.1:0-26943 GCA_035585475.1 Armandia brevis | reverse complement strand
ATCTCTGAACAAATTATTATTTCACGCAAAACTTCCATCTCAGAAGACCTTTGTACATTAATATGGTAAACATTACCTTGCACTACAAAGGGTAATGAAGTAACCGATATATTTGCACATGGAGTGATCATGAGTAGTCGCTTATTATATCCGATTTAACTTTTGAAGCAATGGTTTTTGTACTTAGTTGAGTACGCACGCACTGTTAAGTTAATGACATAATGATTTAGCATTTGAGACTCTTAACCCCAACACTGCAATTTACAGTTCATGACTTATAAAGTTGAACTGTCCTGAGCATTAGCTGTTATTTGGTCTTCACGTTCGACAACTCAACCAAGTGGGTTCTAATTCTGAAGGATATGTGGTCTAGTTAAGGTGCATGATGTAGTGTATCAGTTGGCAAGATTGAGCATTAACCTTGATCAATCAGATCCATTTGAGGTGACTTTGAATGCAGGGTGATTTCCTTCAGTGATGTCAGACCTGGATAAAGACTATTTTAGCAGAATCTATACATAATTTCGCTAAGCGAAAAGTTTGTCCCCAAAATCGGGAGTTCTAGGGGGAATCGGCGGATTCTGAGTCGGCAGTTTGTTTGTTTGTGATTTTGGTAAGGTGGGCATAATTAAAACTTTTAAAGACGTAGAAAAGTGAAAATTGCCAGGAATCATACTTTTATGTACCATATCACACATGTTTGTGTGTTGCGGAGGGAGGGGGGGGGGGAGTGCTCTCAGGGAATGGGTGTGTCAGAGGATATTGTGGTATGTCCTGCGGAAGGGGGAAGGAACTCTTAGGGAACGGGTGTGTCAGAGAATATTGTGGTATGTCCTGCGGAAGGGAGAAAGAACTCTTAGGGAACGGGTGTGTCAGAGAATATTGTGGTATGTCCTGCGGAAGGGGAAGGAACTCTTAGGGAACGGGTGTGTCAGAGAATATTGTGGTAT
Source organism: Armandia brevis (assembly GCA_035585475.1). NCBI lineage: Eukaryota > Metazoa > Annelida > Polychaeta > Opheliidae > Armandia > Armandia brevis. The sequence continues at coordinate 25,993 of JAXGGS010004793.1, read as the reverse complement.
GTCCTGCGGAAGGGAGAAGGAACTCTTAGGGAACGGGTGTGTCAGAGAATATTGTGGTATGTCCTGCGGAAGGGGGAAGGAACTCTAAGGGAACGGGTGTGTCAGAGAATATTGTGGTATGTCCTGCGGAAGGGGGAAGGAACTCTTAGGGAACGGGTGTGTCAGAGAATAATTTGGTGTGTGTTGCGAAGGGTTGTGTGTGGTTGGGGCGAGGGAGTAGAGCTCTCAGGGAATGGGTGTGCCAGAGGATTGCTAGCAATACCCGCAGCGCCGGTAACAACAGCTAGTGTGATATAATTATTAGACAATGAAGGCTCCTTTGTCAATTGTGAATATGTCGTTGAAACAGTTCTGTGGATTCTTTAGTCTTGGGGCTTATTGAAAGTGGGTTAATGAATACAAAAATGATTTTGATGTGCCTGGAGTATAATCACTCAGAGGAGTGACCTCTCAAATTATTATCAGCATAGGGCGATTATTGCCTGGTTTAAGGTAACTTGTAAATCCAAGAAATCTACAGCACCAACACTCATATTAAAACAACTAAAATCTGGTTCTATGCTTGCCAGCGTAAGTGGTTGTCATTGTGAACATGAAGGGATGAAATATTGTCAATACCAACCACGGTACCAATCTAAGTGGAGCATGTAAGTCATTCTTGTCTCCATCAAGCAGAGAAACATTGATTAAGTTTAACGTAAATGATGCTATTCTACAAACAATAATTGCAATATACATCAATATGAACAAAATAGTTCGTACTTTTAAAACTGTATTTAATTAGATCTCACACCTAATGGCTGCTTGGTTTGCTCTGCATATGCCTTACAAAGCATCTGTCCATATGTTAATGAGCTACTTAATAATAGGAACAGCACTGTTCCATCTATAATGGAGGAGTGATATAGGGCTACATCCATGGCGTTGGTGGGACAAATCAGGACATGACATAACCTATTGGGAGTTGATACATGAGCTAGTTCTTGCCAGGAGAGAATCAAAGAGATCAAGGAAATACAAAATGCCCATGTCGGGATTAAGACCAGCACGAAAATACGACTAGAGATTTTCACAGGACTAGAGATCACCTTTAATGGGTTGACGACTATCTTATACCTATCCAAAGCAAGAACAAATGCCAGGATAGAGGACATGAAAGTGCTGGATACGTACAGACACATGGCAGCTTTACAGATAGTGTGATTCCTCCACTGTTGATCAGCCAGCATATAAGCTTCACCGAACATGGAATGCGCGGCTAGAATAATTAATAAATAAAAACTGAACAGGCTGATACAGCTAACACAACAATAGTCAGAGAATGGAAGTTTCTGAAGTATCTGTACATAATCAGTGTCTTTTATAGTGAGAAAATTGAGTTTGAAAACAATATTTCTCACCAGTTAATAAACATTTTATTCAGAATGGGGAATATATTGATTTACAGGTGGAACATATCAATATTACAAATGATATAATTTGTCCATAATACAACTATAAACTATCAAACATGGATTGTCAGCAAAGACATTTTACAATCAAGTTAATATCATCTTATAGAGAGCGACTCCATGCCACATATGTGCACTGTCGGTGCACCCGCACCCAGCTTTCCGGTCGACCTGCCAACCAGCATTCGATGATGGAGTGTATACATGTACTCAGGGTGATAGTTGCTTCGTATTGAGTTCAGTGGGTACGGAAAAGCCGCACATCTCACATCTTCTACAAAATGACAGTAAAGTTAGTAGTGCCTTAAGAGGTAGTTATTAAAATTGTACATGTTTATAATGTTACTTTAATAATTATATTTGTCGCCATTAATGAAGGCATACCGGTACAATATATATATAAATTTTATCGCATGCAACACATATATATACGGATACGATACCATACACTACGTAGCAAAAGGCAACGGTCGTACAAGTTTACTTGCCCAGTCTCGACATTAAAGCCAGCCGGGATGAACTGTAACACATGATTGCTGGATCTCTGGGACCTTTACACTTTCATGGTTTGCAGAATTATGATTTTTGAGCAATCAGCCATTGCAGAAATGATGGATTCAGCTCTACAACTTCCTGGCACAGAGTCTCTGTCCCAAACATACACCATATGTTTCATGTCGTTTTCAATCAGTTCTATCAGAGTTTCTTTTACATAACTAATGTCATCTTTGCTGTCAGTATTGTAGATAATATAAATGTCATTTCCGCTCTCTATCTGAATGTTCTTCCTATAAACTCGTGTAATTTTATGTTTTGCCAGATAAAAGTTCCCTTTTACACATATCTTGTTCTTCCACAACATTACTTCAATTATGCCAACTATAATCAAAGTGATCAAAGTTGTAATGAGAATTGTTCCAGGTATGGTATTTACAGAACAGAGATGACTGGTGTTTACATCTAATAAATTTAAGGTTCCATTTTTGTCCTGACAAAAACAGGTGTTTGAACTGTGCCTTCCAAGACATCCAATTTGTATTGTTGATGTCAATGTCGAGTCGCACTATCGACCATTTGTCGACCGCCATTCTGCAACCTTCTTTCTTAGTTTTCAATGTTCCAAACTTAAAGATTCACCTGCCACAAGTATTCTTATTTTCCTTAAAATCCTAGTTGCCTGGGCCAATAACCTTTTAGATTATCTGGATTAGGATTGACAAAGTAACTCCCGACTTGTAAGTGAAGTTTTTCGTAGAACATGTGGTGCAACATTTACACTCTACAAATACATGTATCGAACTGATTTGAATCAGCTGGCGGTTAGGATTTGAGATTCCCGCGAACAGAGATAACTACTTATTAGGCATTTGTCATTAGGCGATCCTACAAGTATGAGGTGCGCATTAATATACCAGAGTGGAGCATTTAAGACAATGACTAAACTGTGACAACTGTTAAGCATATCTAAACGGCAAATATTAGTCTCTCACATTAAACATCTATATATAATTTTGCTCAGCGGAAAGTTTGTCTCCCAAAATTGGGAAAACTGTGCGAAATTAGCCGATTCTGAGTTGGCAGAACCAAATGGAATCACATAAACTGTGCCCTCTGATCATAAAAACCTGTTAAAAAGGTTCTAAAAGTGGAATTTCATATACCTCCCATTCCCTAGCAGTTTGTTTACCTTAGAGCTGCCTCTCCGTTTTGACCCAGTCACAGTGAGTCATCGGACTGTACAGACGTGTTCATAGGGAGCTCCTGGAAAACAACTATTATTTCATTATTTAACGTAGGTTTATGATTTTGATTTCTACTTTTTTATAGATTTCTGATCATGGAATGATGTGGTGGGTCGGCACATATACGTACAGCAGAAAACAATAAACATAAAGAGGTGAAATCGTCGGGAATCGGTACCTCCTTGTTGTTTCCCGCATAGTCATCCATGGGTCTGCCTATCGGTACTTCGTCACACTACGGAGTGACTACTAGAACTTATAATCGACCGTTTCACCATCCAAAGTGCCATAATTATTGACCACAATTATTGACCACAATCCATGTTTCATATCATATAATGTTGTATAATGTTGTATATTAAATGTCGTATAATGTCGTAACAGGAGTCACATACCATGACATTTTCATATAAATTTTCACATAATTTTTAATTTTATATGAAATTTTCATATAATTTAAGTATCTTCATATATACTTAGGTATACTTAATTTTATATACTTAATTTTAATACACTTGGGTATACTTAAGTACCTTAATTATTGCATATATCATATATTATATATCAAGTACCACAATATCGCATTATCATAATATCACAAACCTTAATATCTATATTATTAATCAAGCCGATCAATGATGTGAAACTACCACAGCATCGAAGAGCCGTAGATTAAAAAAATAATAATGGAAAAGATTCAAGAATCGAAAAGATTCAAGAATCGAAAAGATTCAAGAATCGAAAAGATTCAAGAATCGAAAAGATTCAAAAATTGAAAAGATTCAAATTTCAAAAAATCAAAAAGGCCCAGATATCCATGTGGAATATTTACTAGATTATTAGATCACGGTAGAAATATAAATGATAAAAGGATAAAAGGGATAAAAGGTTAAAAAAAAAGAAGACTAGTGACATAGTCTATACCCGGTCTATACCCAGTACATCTACTCCCACCCGGTCTATACCCAGTACATCTACTCCCACCCGGCCACACAAATGTGGGATAGTATGTGTTTTACCCCATCCCACACTTATATGCATCCCACACTTAAATGCATCCCACACTTATATGGCAATAACACGTTGGTCCAAAGCGTTACTCAACAAGATCATTAATATTCAAATTATTCCATTAGAAATGTATTCATTTATTTTATGTGTATATTCTAGACATGATTCTAGACATATGTTCTAATCGTATACCCTAGAGGTATACCCTAGACATATAATTTGGACGTATGCCTAGACGTATAATTCAGACGTATGCTCGTAAATACTTGCACACCCAATATATTTAAGGCACATCCAATATTTATAAGGGTACACTCTATATTTATGCATTATATATATAGGCCCCATAAAGATAATAAAATGTTTCTCAGGTTCTTTTTACCTTGAGAAACGGCGATGCGGCGGGCGGCTTCTTTTTCTTTTTTCTTTGGTTTCATAAAGTGGCACGGCCCTTTCTTTCTTTTTCCACTTCGGAGGTGGTGTGGGCGGGCGGCTTCTTTTCTTTTTTGTATTTCCGCCTCCTCAGTGGTGCGGCGGCCCCTTTCTTTTTCTTTTTTTTATATTTTAGCGATTGTGACACGGACCTTTCTTTTTTTGAGAAAAAACAGCTGTGAACATTTCCAGTTCCAATTTAGCTGGCGCAACTTGATAAAACCTTCATTCTTTGGTGAAATGAAGCAACCAACTATGATGTTTAAATGATGTACTACGCCTTAAACATATTTTCAAATGATATAGAATGCAAATGCTCACCTTTGTTTAGCGATTTCCAATTAAAATATGACTGCTCACACGATGCAGGATGAGCTCAATCCACACTACTCGTCCGCGTAAACGGATTAATGTGGGAGTTTCTTTTTATCATTTGAAGGCGGGAGATGGTGCGGCAGCTTCTTTTTTCACCTCACTTCAAGGTGATGCGGCCCTTTCTTTCTTTTTTTTCCTCGCAGATGGTGCGGGCGGGCGGCTTTTTTTTTTTTTGGAAGGTTTTGCACGTGCGGGCAGCCCATTCTTTTTCTTTTTTTTTGATACAAAAAAAGAAAGGAAATGCGGGGGTGTTCCGGGCCATGCGGCGGCACGTGAGAAACATTTTATTAAGTTTACATGGCCATACATATATTTCTATACATTGTTGTTACCATGTAAATATACACTCTATCTTTATACATTGTTGTTACTATGTAATATGACCTGTACAAACTACCTCGTAATGTCCATGTTACCAACCTAAATGATTAATATACCTGGTGAAAACATCCTAAATGTTCGCGCGGGGGATATGTGAAGTAATATACATTTAAGTACATAAGTACATATAGGCGATGGAATTCGGTAACTCCCTGTACGTAGAAGGTACTAACGACACGAAGATTTGACAATATAAGGGAAAAATGCATAGATAACCTTATAGTGTGGGTCAACCACACAACGAAGGCAGGAGACAAGACCTGAAAAGAAAAAATTACATACATAATATTTCAATTCATGTGATATAAGGCCGACCGGGATAAACCTACGACGTTGAGGCATGTTGGACTTTGGCTAAAAACACTGTGTTGTAATATAACCAGAATAAACCAACAATACCTTTGCAGTTAGAACCGAGAGTACGTACTGAATTCTTAGTGTGGACTTATTTACATCTACAAGAGGGGATCAGCATGTACTTCAAACTCATGTTATATTTTGAACAGACAGGTCACACGCTCGACAGATTAATTAATCACAAATCAGAGCAGTGGGGTACCAACTTATAGCACTCCGATACAACCCGTACCGCGAAGTAACGTAATAACTACTTACGTCCATGGTACAATCATTTCTATAATTAATATAATATATATAAATGACATGTTTTACAATAAACTTAAATTGTCTCTGAGATGATTCCTTACAGTTTCATGTACTGGCCAGCCCCAAATGGTGAATATACAAGGATCAATGGCGAACTTGGCCCCAACATACCAACAGTGGAGCTGTAACTAACCGGACTATTATGATGAGGAGCCCGTCGAACCCGGTACGGATACCAGTACCGGTGACCGATATCTTGAGAACATCGGCAAATAGAAATGTCACGGTACTCCGTCCCTCCACTATAGGGCAGTTCCATTTCCCAAATGCAGGTACGTTAAATGTTAACTATAACCTATAATATAAACAAATATATGTGACAAGATTATCGCTGAAAAGAAATATGATAAATATACAGCAAATAGCTAAGCGTATGGGTTTTCTTTTTCAGCCGCCGCGGGGATGCATTTAAATCAAGCATCAATTATAAGACCGAGCCTTGTCCCAATGGCTAGCCCGGTACAAACCGTTCCTGTAGGGGTAATCAATCCGGCGCAAAGAATCCCGCTGTACCAGAGACCACGGATCAGAGTGGCTGCGCCAGTTACCTTCCTGGGGGCCGCTCTCCCAATCCCCAAGCTGGTCTACAGAGGTGGACAACTGGTGAGCGTCTGGCCATCTAGCTGTGTCCCCACTCAACGTCACACCGTCAACCTCGGGTTGAATGGCGCCATCACCTATGAACAGAGAAAGGAACGTAATGTGTTACAGCAATCGAGAGAACCGCAATACAAGGGAGAACCAGAAGGTGAAAGTAACGAACACCGCCCAAACTGCTCCGAACGTTGAGGCTAAAAACCTACCTGAACCGGATAGCATGGAAGTAAGGAGAAACACCATTAGAATTTGTGCATGTTCCTTATTCAATCAGCAAACACGAGATGGCCATATCTTATCTATCCCAACACCATCAGACTTACTTAGTATTAATTGGGACATTGATAATATTACTGTTAAACCAAACTACGTAGAAAGTGATTGTTCACTAATCATGTGAACAATTTCTGACAGATGGTGCAAGGGCCGGATATGATGATCGACGAGATGGCGGAGTTTATAGAAAGTCATCAAGAGTAAAAATCAAGTGGTAGTTAGATGACCCCTCTCCAACCAAAAAACCCAAAAGGATGGATACTCCAGCAGCTAATTCTTACAAGAAAGGACCACCACATCAAATAAAGAACAGCAAAACGTCAGATAAAACATGGAGTAAACCAGCACCTAAGGACCGAAAAAGAAAATGTGAACCTGACGAATTGGGCAATGACGAAACGAAGCCAACGTCATGCAGCGCGTCATCCGTGATGTTTGTTGATAATGAATCTGCACACATGATCGCTCCCTACATTAAAGAGATCATGCACTCTCAGCAAGCACACATTACCTCTGTGGTTAGCCTGGAGGACGCTATAGGAAGAGTATCACTCCTGCCACCATCAGTGGTCAACCTAGCCTTCCACGTAGGCCTAGGGAACGTCCTCAGACATTGCATGGAGGATTTCGTTGAAGAGGCGAAACAGCTACTCTCCCTGGCAGCAACGAAAATCACAGGGGACTCGAGATGCATGGTTAGCATAACATTCGGTACGCGCGCCATAGGCAAAGATGAAAACGCCGTCTTCCAGATGATGAGACACGTCATAGCTGGGACTGCATATCAGATGGATCATACCCGTGACTTGCGCTATGTAAGACAAATGTGTTAACGGTATGTAGGTAGCATAGTAACATCAAAATATCAAGCTGACACCTACAGGGCACGTACATTTAGTCCGCTATATTACAAAAGTCTACCACTGATGTAACTATAGTTAAAAAAATAAATATATATATATATATATTTATATATATATATATATTTATATACATTTATGGAATTCTATATACATAAATAACAATATAGTTACATAGTACACAGATAGCGGGCGATGACATTGTCTAACTGATATACATACGACGAAAAGTGAGAGGATTTTCTTAATCATCAACACTTCTTCTCATAAGTATACAATAAGCGTCAGTAGTATAACGCAATATAATTGAGAAATTGATAATCAATGCGGTACGGAGTAATCAAATACGTACGGTGACCAATAGGGAGTTTTAGTAGCTACAAAAGCTTCCCCACAAGTATATATAAGTGTCAGTAGTATAACGCTATGTATTTGTGAATTTTTTTGAAATCTTGTGCTGGGTAGACAGCCACAATAAACGATAGCCATGACGAACCCACTAAGAATTAGATGAGCACGCCACTCATACAGGAGGGTAAGGGTAACAGTGTACAGAGCAAACCATAAAGCGAGCCATCTGTTGAATACAGCCATCTCTAAATGGCACAGGAAGGGGCTAACCCCACCGCGTAAAGTTAACAATACTAGACCACTGAAGATAGGGGCATACAACATTGGCTCAATTAATAAAAAATACGAGGGTAATAAAACATTAACCCCTGACATGTATTTGGAACTAATAAAGCATGACATTGTTTTCTTACAAGAGACATGGTGTAACAAGAATAAAGATATTGACATTCCAGGATTCGTATGCACTCAAAAAAGTAGAAATATCCTTGAAATAAACTCAGCTTGCAATGGTGGGATATGTGCAACTGTTAAACACAATATCCCGACATCAGTAACCATCCTGAATAACCCAAACCCTAATATAATGGAGATTACCGTGGATAAGAAAGTTGCCTTAACAAGAACAAACATGCATATAATTTTCGCGTACAACCCACCAGTAGATTCAAAGTACAAGGGCAGTGTTGACAATAAGGTCTTGAACAACATACAAAACAGAATCTTACGCATACCAGTGGACCAATGCACCCTAGTTATGGGCGGCCTAAATGGGCGCACAGGGGATTTGCCGGACTGGAACCAATCCCTCAATAATGAGTCTGCGAAATATGAGGAAATACCGTCGGGACCGGATCGACAAGGACGTGGAACTACCACCTAGGAACAATGAAGACCTATGTGTTAATGATGCAGGTAAAAGAATTATCGACCTCTGTAAAAATTGCTCTATTTTCATCCTTAATGGACGCATTACCAGTGATATGCATGGAAAAATCACACGACAAAGGGGATATAAGAATTCAACACTAGATTACGCACTCACCAGTCATTCCTTCAAGACATTAAGTCGTTTTATGTTTCCGAAAGACACACAGATCTGTCAGACCATGCAATGATAACTGTATCCCTGCTCAGCCTCCAAAACAGAAAGCTGCCTAGACAAAAAGTAGACCCGGATGTTAAATTAGTGAAATTCTTCTGGACAGAGGAATTGAAAGCGATTGGTTAGAATAGCTGAATCGGTCGAATTTAGTAAAGAAATTGAAACACTAAATAGGCTACTTACCCCAAAAAACTGTGATAACCAGCTGGGCTTAGATCAGGTTATGCACGCCTTATCAATCCTCCTCAAAAATGTCTCAAGTAGGGCAACTAAGTGTATTGAACCTCCCTCGAGAAGTGATGTATCAGGCCAATATTTACCCAAGAATAAACCCTGGTTTGACCCGGAATGTAAGGACCTGAAACGAGAATTAAACAAAATTAGATTTAATAGGAACCTTAATCATCATGAGAAACACCAAGTCTCAGCGCCAATAAAGGCCAAACTGAAAACAGCAACAAGCCAGAAACACAATAAATACACGGAAGATATTATTGCACAACTACTTAACACAAACCGTAAACAAACAAGACCATTCTGGTCCATGGTTGATAAGTTGAAGAAAAACGTAGACACAAAACCTAGATACTGTCCAATACCGACTAGTGTTTGGATTGAACACTTTACATTACTATATAACAAAGAGAATTATTACACCAATTTAGAGTTTCAAATCAAAGCTATAAGAGCAGAATTGGTAGAGAATAAGGTCGACCCCCTGATGGAAGAAATAAGCTGGCTTGAAATCGAAATCCTTATGTCTAAAATTCAAAATAACAAAGCCTCATACTTGGACCACATCTCCACAGAGATGCTAAAGATCCTGGCTCCTTTCATGTCATCATTCTTACTTAACTTATTTAATAAACTATGAACCACGTCTCTTTACCCTACTGTGTGGCATGAAGGCTATATGTCATGTATTTATAAGAAAGGTAATAAACTAGACCCAGGTAACTATCGCGGGATCGCAGTGAGTAGTGTACTGGGGATACTGTTGTTCAATAATTACATTCTTCGGGGAGATATTGTCGGAAATTTCATTCTGCTGGGATATAGTGTCCGAAAATTTCATTCTGCTGGCAGGTATCAACTAAACATTTCATTCTGCTGGGACTGGTAATTATCAGTTGCTAGGAAAGAAAAAAAATAGTTGCTGGCTGGGAAAAAAGAAGAAAGTTTTATTGAACTAAAGGGTGTAAAATGCTCTGATTCGTTGAGAAAAATGTTTTTTTTCTGCCAAAAGAACAGTATTTACCATATTCATTAATATAGGGTCGTTGATGGCCCCCGTATGTAGCTTGCATCAGGCAACCTCTCGATTGACCAATTGATCCACACAGTCATTTCAGTAACGACTAATATTGTTTCGCAAGCAAAGGTAAGATTTAGATATATTCAAGAAATACAATGCAACTGCCATACTACTAAGCCATGCCACATAGTTGAAGATTTTAAAGTGCAATGACGGAAATTGAATTTTGCCTTCAATTGCTACTCAATAATCATAATAAAATAATAAAAGAAATATCACATACACTGTACTAATAACTTTTTCAGTTTATTCGAATATTGTTTAACATTACCAGCATGGTAACGAGGTGAGTGCTCCACACAACCGAGAAGCATTGCTAAGTGAACGGAATGACCACCAAGTCCGTGGAATAATCCGGCGACAACCGAGAAATACCTGTTGACCGCGACCTGATTGTCCCGACCAAGATACACTATGGGAATCTTGGTGAGCGGCGCAATACTCGTGGGCGCGGGACAGGTATACAGAAGGCGCTCTTCCATCCTTTCGACACACGGTAGTTGACCGGGACTGTACAGTATTATGTACCTGATGTACTAAATAGCCATGGAGAGTGGAGTTAATGAAATCGAGTATTCTTGTATGTTGTAATCAGAGCTCGGAATACTACACCTGCATTGTGCGTTTGAAACGCAAATCACACTTGTCCCTTACAAAGGAACCTAGACGTAACCTCATCTTTGGTTTAACACATATATCTCAAACTGTATCTCGTACTAATAAAAGGCATGACCCTATTCTTCCCTATGGATTGAAAAAGGTGTATAATTTCGATGGGGTAATCAAGTGTTATGGGACAATATAATGAAATTCTTAATTTGCAAGAGGTTCTGATAATAAATTGGCCGTGCAAATACCCGCTATTTCTAATTCAAATTAATTTGGAGAAGGAATACAACAGCCGCCTCGACATCGGCCGCACCCTTTAATAGTAATTGCCGCAACCCCTCTCTCCGAAGCCAATTTATTCTAAACTAAGAAGAACAGTTTTTCTATTACATCTTAGATTATATGAGGAATATTTTCAATTGTTAATGCACGATATGTTTTAAGTGCGACGATGATCTATTCTTACATTAATTTATTACACTTAAACTAATTTCGCCCTCCCCCTTAGTACAAAGGTATATTCACAAAATTGAATCACATTTATCCAGTTTAGTTACGGGAACAGTCAACAGCTGTAAATATTTGTCTTGCTGAATCGGAATGAGACAGCGGGCCGTGTAATTGTCTGATTTAGATAAAAGCATATTGATATCAATGTGAAGTGAGAATAAACATTGATTTATCATTCGACTACTGAGTAAACCATGTAGTTGGTAGCATGTACGTACACGATGTGATTATTTACAATGAAACGGTCAAAATAAATTTAAACTTATAACGAGGGGTAGAAAGTGAATGATTACTATGGATACAATCAAATCATTTTGGCGCACTATAACTAGTACGACGCCATACAACCCCGCCATATTATCCTTTGAAATAATCGTTGATGCCCTCATGGACAGGACGTGACGTGCGCGATATGTGATTTCATGATACCGTGTACCTATGACGACAGATTTATTCTAGGGCCCTATAAACATTGTCAAGGCTATATAGATTTTCTTGCATAGAAGTATACTCTAAATTTAGATCATCTGTATCAGACTTGCGCTATATATCTATATGTATCATCGGCGTGTACTAAACATGCAGGAAATATTGTTCGTGTTGGCATACATTTTTTGCATAATCGATCAATATTTATGTAGATATCGTTGTTAGGGAGATTCAGTTGTATTTGTATTCTTATGGTATACAATTTTTTTAATTGATTGGGAAATCAATATAGTAGATTTTCCGCAGCTGTTGTTTATTTAGTCATTATTAATAATTCCCACGCGTGGTATGCACACCGATAGATGTGTATTACCCATTCCTTACTTGTCCAGAGAATGATCGAATATTCAAGTTTATACCTTGAGAAAATGAATAATGTCGTATTCATGCTGCGTTCCTTTGTGACGGAACGAAGTATAAGTGATTTTTCTGGAGCGAGGAGAATGCTGTGTCAATGATGTCACTTACAACGTTGATAATAAATATTTTCAGTCAGATATGAGCGGTTCAAACTATTAATCAGTTATTAAAGGATGGACATTTAACAATTATCAACAGGTTTACATGCATACAATTATGTACAAGAACCAATTAGTACATTTAAATTTCCGTTAAGGTCAGTCAGCAATTAACATCAAGTCAGTGATGCACTGTGTAGCTACTTCTTTTCAATCCAGGAGTATACTTACTCTAACAACTTAGTGCTGTAATGTTCTTATTGTATAGTTAGTTTAACCGAACTGTTTGACTTTGTAGGTTTTTTGGGATCCTATCAATGTTAAATTAATTGATATTTATTAGTTCCCAGTCCTATACAATCAGGCGTTCAGGCGTGATCTGAATTACATTCTGACAAATATCTCTTGTTTTCCTTTCTCATATGCGGTCAGCAGTATGTATGCAATACATTGTTACTTGTGAGTATTTTTTCTGTGAGTTATCACAACGCCTACATAGCGCATATTCTTACGTGCATGTGTAAGATGCACGATCTGTATGACAGTACCCACGTGAGTACTATTCAATCACTCATGTTAAGTGACCGGCTTCTGTCAACTTAGTTGGCAGAGAGCACAATGTTGAGTACGCGACTGGATACAGCTGTTGTCGAGTGAAAGGAATGACCACTGTGGGCCTGGAGTTGTCCCGGTTAACTGTGCTTTCCGTGAAGTACCTGCCAACCAGCGACTCAAATGCTTTAACTGAGAAACAAGTAGATCTCAGTAAGCGAAGTAAATGGCATGAGCGCAGACCAGGTATAGAGAAAGCACGGGTCCGTCTGATTACGCACTCAATACTTGATCCATTAATATTGCACAGAATGTTGTATCTTGTACACCAAATAAACCATCGATAGTAAGTATATATTTGAGTTGTATATCATCATAACCTGGTTAGATAAGTCAGTGTTTCTTGTCCAAGTAAGCCCGGCAGCAAGCTTGGCCAGGTAAGCCAGCGTTGCTTGACCGGGTAAGTCCAAAAGCTTGGCCAGGTAAGCTAGCTTTGCCCCTTGTTATTTGGATTTAGCTTCCGCCCTCCTGATTTCGACTCAAAATGGTAAATAAAAAGCCCCCGCACCCTACTTTTCAAATAAAACAACCCCGGCCGCCGGCACCCCTGTTTCATTTCAGAAAAAAAAATGCCGCCCGCACCTCATTCTCGAGCAAAAAAACACTTTAGAAACTAATAATTAATTTTACGCAGCCTAATCAAGATTCGATACATAACTAAATGCTTTGATAAATGTTTGATGGAAAAACATGTGCATAAAATGTTAATAGTTGGTGGCGTCAAAACTTTGTAGACTTAATACCCGACACCTTTAGCGTGTATGTTTATTTCTCATTAAATTGACATTTACAAGTATGCTAATTCATCAATAAACGTTTTAAGGATGATTTGTTTGCCCAAGTATTAGATAATACTACACACGCAAAACAAACACGTAGAATATGCTGAAAGTAACGTTTCTATTCATCGTACCTGTTTTTCTCTCTTAACAATCGTGCCGTGTGGTAATTAATATTTCATGCAATTACTAACACGGGATAATTTGATTAACTGTTCTGGTATGAACGAGTGTTATGTATTTTGTTGAAATTACCGGGACACACATGTTATACACCATCATAATGTTTTAGTTATACTACAAAACTTCTATGATGGACATGCTCGGAAATGTTCTATTGTTGGTTCAAAATAGAAAAGTGAATTTAGCTATGTACGCACAGGAGTAATTTCATTGATGCATATCTATAGTAGTATCATTATACTCATGTAAACAAATATATGTTGTGCGACTAGCCATCGCACTGGCCCTCGCTCTGAGGATCCTGGACACTTTGAGCTGTGACCTCACTGCGGGGGGGGGGGGGGGCGCCCCTGCAGGCCTTTCGTCTATTTTTGCCGCGTCACACTCTTCACCTGTTGTTAACAAATAAAACATCATTAGTAATAATACTATACATTTAGTAAATCCTATATGCTCCATTCCTTATTATTAATTATACATTTTCTTACCCTCGCTGGGAGAAGAATATTTCCGTTGACTGTTCGACTTCTACTTCGAAGCAGATTTGGACAAAGAAGCTTTCCTTGTCGAACAAGTGAAATGTTGTATAACAAATGCTTAAGACTAACAGTTATAAATGAAAGATTTCCTACCCTTCAATAAATGTACATAGCACACAGTTTCATCGGGGCATCCTTCTCGTGGGCAGAGGTCTTCCTCTTCAGACCTGAAAATTGGAGTTATTAGTAAATAAACCAAACAAGATTAATATAAGTTAAATTACAGTCATTCAGAATTACAAGTGACATTACCTTTTTTCGGGTTCTTGTATGCTTTTAAATTTTTGCCGATGTTGGGGGGAGTGATGGCCCCCTCGTCGATTCGGTAGACGCTGCAACAAACTCCAGTGTCTTTGGGCTGAGGGCTGCGGCCGCTTGTGCCCTCTTCGGCTTTTTTCATTCTTAAACTTCTTCTGCTCACCTCCTTCTTCAAAGCCGTCATTATGTACCAAACTCATAGTTGTGGCTGTTGGTTGATATTTGGCGTAAGTGGCTGACACCATTCTTGAAAGTAGTGATTTTAGAGTAGTGGAACATCTATGTGAAGGATAATAGAAATGCAATAAATATAATTACAATGTAATACTAACTAACATCAAATAATATTTAAATCCTCACTTACCTATAAATATGATGTTGAATTCTGTTGAGAAAAACCTCACATGCTGCGCCTGTTCGACAGCCGTGAGGTTCGATGCGCGGGAGAAACATATTTCTTTCAAACATTCAAGCCTATTGGCTTTCAAGCTCCTGTAATAAATCATTAATGCTTATTCATTTGTTAATTACTTGTCTTTATAAAAAATTGTCAAGTTTTATATGGATAGATTACTTACACCTCCCAGCACTGTTCTGGCAACTGGGCTCACTTATATTGCGGACACTTGTAATAATCTTTTCCTTTGTTTTTGGACCTAAATGGAACCTTATACTTAAATGTCTACTCCTGTATTAAATGAAATAAGAATTATTCACATAAACTTATAGACAATATGTACTGGTTCGACTCCCACTGAAGCCCATATGTGTTAACGAATGCGGTGGGGGATTGTCCCTTTCGTTTTCCTGATGTCTTTCAAAGAGCATCTTGTTCTCCTTGGCTGCTTGGCGGAATGTCATAGCTGTAATATAAGTGACAGTAATAATTTACCATACATGAATCATTCATACATATTAATAAAGATAAAGGAAGGATAATATGTTGAAGTTATTCTAGGTAAAATAACATGAGTCCAAGATATTCTACGGAATACTTTATTAACCACCATCATGACGAGAGTAATAAAACGTGCGAAGTGTTAGGAGGCTTTCTGCTAACTAACAGTAATTTAAATTTAGAATAAGGGCCTTAGAGATTTGGCGGTTACTTCGGTGAATCACATGATAGAGATAAGATCAATGGCGTACTTGATGCCCTTGTCAGGCTTGATCGGACTCACTTGGGTGTAAATGTCGCCCACCAATTGGCTGAGGGCGGACGACATATAATTTTCTCAGCGCTGTTGTTTCTTGAACATTTTCTCTGCGAGCAATCTTCCTGAGATATAAATAGAATTATTGTTAGATTGAAATCTTAGTTAGTAACTACAAGATAACCGATAAAATGAATAACACTCATAACGTCTATTGTTGTGTCTGATCTGGTGTTGTCCTTTGAGCTTTTCCCAGCATGGTCTCCCATCGCGTACTCCTTGTCCTTTGAGCTTTCCCCCCCCCCCACCGTCTCCCGTTGTGTCGTCCTTATAATCTTCACTCGCACCCTCCCCCCCTTGTCAGGCTCGTTAATGAAGAGGTTGTCTTTACTTTGATTTTCATTGTCACTCATGTCTATAATTAAAATCACATTGTAATAATAACTATTTGATATACACACATAGAAAGTATATGTATCAATAAAATAAAGTTAAATCTCTTTATCAAGTATCATCTTCTTTATTCCTTTGAAGGACTTCCGTTGACATTCAGAGACGACCAGCTCAATTATTTGGCCATTGTTTTACATTTCTACGGTGCATACACCTATTGTATGTGACATGTTTGAAATCACCATGTTTGCTGTGGTAGAGCGGATTTCTCATTTGTAGTCTGCCTGCTCCGATTGTGGAGCGTAATTTATAATCAACCACCCCAACCTTTCCATGACAATACGGTGAAATAAATTTTGGTTCAAAGATCATATGTTATATAGAGCAGTAGGCATGTTCATTTTGATGGCATGACATATTAACACTCAAGCATGTGAAATATTCCACATAAAGAATGTGCTGTATGAAGATCTCATAAGAGTCACAGGTCATGCAATGATGTCAGTAAGTAACAGGTTAACTTTATGGAAAGTATTGTTAGATGAGGGAAATAATTATTATGGGTACGGAGTGAATATGAAGATTAAGATTTTAATGATCCTGTTTAAAACAAACACACAAGTTTTCTTTGAATTAGCCAAGCGGGTGGTGGTGGTGGGGTTGTGTCTAAGGGCATCTAACTGGCATGATGTGGTCGTTAAATCACTTGTCTGTATGATTGTGACTACAGTAGCTGTAAACATGTAGTATGACTTAAATTTACCTTTTGTGGACCGTAGTGTCCTAAGGGCCGAGTCATTATTTACCCATAGGGAAGCCCAGGCTATTTTCTGAAAATCCAATTAAAAAATTATGACCCTGCCGGTGGTTCGTAAAATATAAATTTGACCCTCC
Organism: Armandia brevis; assembly: GCA_035585475.1. NCBI lineage: Eukaryota > Metazoa > Annelida > Polychaeta > Opheliidae > Armandia > Armandia brevis. Next base: position 8,553 of record JAXGGS010004793.1, on the reverse strand, counting down.
CTATACACCACCCTAAAAAATTACGACCCTCCCTATAGATTCAAAAATAAAATTATGACCCTCCTTATTGGAAATTGGCAAATAAATCATCATAAATATAGTTCAATAGCCAATAAGCATTGTCCATTCTTGTGTAACTATGAAATATTAGAAGTAGAATACTTTATACATTCATTCATTAATAAATACATGTCAGTTTAGTTGAACAGTGAATTACTACACAGATGGTTTTCAGTCACTTTCATATACTTCGTAGTACTGAGTCTGGTATATGTCTACAACTGGCTGTTGTAAACAAAATTATACATTTGTTTGAATAATAAATACTTCAACTTCCATTAGGGCCTTCATATAAAAGCCTTTGAACATTTGGACATTGTCTATCTTCATATGGTCAAGAGTGATCTGTTGAATGTTCCATGTGCTCCAGACACCAACAAATTGTAATGATAATTAAACAATGTAAGTCCCTTGTCATCTGTGTGCATCAGGTCCACTTTATTACTATGTAAGATCGCCTTGACTAAACTCAAATGATGCCTACTTAGAGGAATTTGCTTCTCTTGTCGCAGCATAAATATTAGTGTGTTTTCTTGTATGCTTTTGTATGCTATATTTTTCTTCGTTTATACCAATCATTTTATTTTTACTTAAACTCAGCACATCCCTAACTGTTTTCAATAGTCCTAAATCAACAGATATATGCAAATTAGTGAGAGACATTATCCATGCCAACCTTTTTGACTTCTCATTTTTTCTCCAGTAATTGAGATCTTTATCAATCATGAATTCATAGATGGCAGGTCCCCATCCGTCTCTTTAACGGTAACAACAAAACACTTCTGACACCTACACTTTTGATCAAGAATGAAACGCGCCTACTTTTAGACAATATGAAATAAAGTAGACTTCGACAAACCAGTTAGATATTTCTCTTCTGCTATCTATCATCTTAAGGTATCATCCGAAAATATTAATACCGGCTGTGGGAGAATTCATACAATAATTCATCATACGAACATATCAGCTCAATCAGAAACTCGAGTGGTTCATGGATATAACGGGCGGATGTAAGCAATGTTATGTACACCGCTGTGTACGTAGGGTCTGACTCTGCAGGCATATATACAGGTTTAACAAAGGCACTATATACATGAACAATTTCATCTTTGCTTTCACTAATCAGTGATGCTTGTTCGTAGACTGGTAACTAATGAGCTGATGCCATATTTCCATAACAATATGTGGATTGTCGGTGTCATTCATAATCAACCTAATCCAATGATCGAAAATACAATTTTCCTGGTTATCTGATATCGAGTTATCAATGTTTTGATCTTCAAGTAGACATTTATCAGTGGCTAGCAGGTATTTAGACATTCGGACTTGCAACTGAATGCTTGACATCAACGGAGTGAATGCTAATCTGTTTGTCTCTGAATGCAACATCACAATATTGCACCCTTATCTTGATGACATCAGGTATCGACCAACCAACAGCAAAGTCCAGCAATATGTTGCAACTCTTTTTATCTTTAGGTAAAGAGAAGTGCATTGCAGTGATTTTAAGGAAATCTTGTATAATTTCAAACGTTCAAGTTTCATAATGAGAACATGTTTGTATGTCAAAATACTCTAAAACGTGCTATGTGTCAACCAGACACTCGGATGTCTCATATATTGAGATCACGCGAAGTAATTCAGCACGATTAATTGCTGAAGCCACGTTCGGGTCATCATCTCTAAAAGCTTTACTTTCTGTAGTAAAGTCAGTGAGAAAAGAGTTTACTGCATTAAGATACACAACTTGGCCGATGAATGAACGAATTAAATCATTGCGCATACAATATGGTGCACCAGAACAAGTGTCTTGCGTCTCTGTATAACTGCATTGAGCAATTAAACATCATAATGTGTTCATACATATATCTGGGAAGGGATATGGTTTCTGTTTAATTATTGTAACGATCTGATTAACTGTTGTATGATCAAGTTCATCAGTGGTCGAAATTCCATATCTTTATGACTAATACATAGTTGCAGACACTTTGATAGTTTTTTATTACTCGCACCAATACTAGGCCCATTCACCCTTTTCTAATAAGATTTCGATTATCTTATCCATTTGCCAATCGTAGGTTATACCCTTGTAATTCTTTTCTGAAATGTCTCCCACACCGGCATGATCCAGGCGGCGAACAGTTCGGATCCGAATACGACGTAATAATCAGAAATATGATGGTTTTCTACTTCTTCTGCCATAGACGAAATGATCACGTATGTCATTATGACCAATAAATAGTTGCACCATCTGGATAACGATTTCAGCTTTTTCTGTTATTTTGTGTCCAAGACAATTACACAATACATATAGATCGAATGAATATCTTAATAGTTGATACAGGTATGGATTTCCAATTGTTAGTTTGACACACGTTATCAAAATACTTATCAAGCAGTTCTTCTATATAGTTTACTGTTGCTCCCGTATTGTTGAATGCTGGTCTAGGTACATGTATGCTCATGGCCTGAAATTGATACGTATATCATTCCTAATTTGCCTTTATTTTCTGGAGCATCCATTTGACAAAGGTACATATGCATGTATATGTGTTGCAAATACGCTTCTGTGTGCTTTAACTTTGGAGGCGTATGGCGAACATGGTATTTGAAGGTAGAAGTTTACAAATCATGTCACTGATAGGTTATCAATCTCTGAAGATCGTTAAATCGATCAAGATGGACGGAAAACGCCCAAGTAGATGTGCAAGTTATTCTCGCGCTGATCAGTTATCCCAAATGTTTGGGCAGGTTAAGTTGACCGGTGTAAAATTAAGTATATTATATTAATTTCGCACATTCGAAATAATTTGTTTGACTGGTATGCCATCTAGGTTCCATGTAAATGCTGTACCCTGTAATTAAGCATGACCATCCCACGTCTTATTTGTGTGTCATTGATTTCCGAGAAAAAGGAGATCAACTCGTACTCACATGGGTACAGGTTTTTGCTGTCTTTGTCTCGGCAACATCGTCTGTAGATGCAAATGATTGGGTGACTCCTTCCTCCAATATATGTCTCCTGTATTCAACCAATGAGTTCCGAGCTATCAGAAAATATATTGAGAGAACGAATGAATGCGTATAGACTTAGAAACAGATATCTACGAAATTATATTAAATATATTCAACAAGATAGCAAATAACTCATCTCTTTCTGAAGGAATTGATTTGGATTTCTAAAGCTCTATATTCAGGTAGTTCATATACACTAATGATTATTGCAAAATATCAAATAATTAAACACAATAGACGTCATAAGGGACGAATAACCAAAAACAGTAAAAGAGGCCGGTTAGCCGTGGCTATATGAAAATGATCACAGTTAAAAAGTCCGGACTTGTGTAGGTTCTTGAACAATAACGTTTATTGTGAATGTTTAGAGATATTATTGTTTGCAAGTTTATGTGTCTTTTTTTATGTCAAAATTGTTGTTCGGTGTTTGTCACACCCTGGTTGCCCACTCATGGTCACACCTGAGTGACCCGCATCGGTCAGATTCAACTCCCTGTGGAACCAACAAGATGGGGCAAGAGTGTTGAGCAATAAAATGTTTGTAATTATTGTGTATTGTTTAACATGTATGCATCTTTGTTTATGTCATATTAAGTTGTTCGGTGTTTGTCACTGTGTGGTTGCCGCACCACAATGCGAGTGACGCCGCTCGCGGTCACACCTGAGCAACCCACACCAGTCAGATGTTACTCCCGGGGGATTATCGTAATTGGTCAGAGATCATCTTATTTCTATCACATGATTCCCCGAAAGTAACTGCCAAATCTCTAACACCCTTATTCGAAATAAAAATTACCATTAGTTAGCAAGAACCCTCAGAACACTTCGCACATTGTATTACTTTCGTTATTGATTGCTCGTGAATAAAGTATTCTGTAGAATATCTTGAACTCTACCTAGAATAGGATTTTACCTAGAATAACTTCAACGAAGAGGACTAATGGTCAATCAGTCGTCTCGACGGGGAATCGACCTGGATGACCTGGAAGGTTCGAATGAAACATCTGTTGCTGGACAACCGCCATCGGGGTAGTTAGAGTGGTGTTGTACCATAAAGATGGACCAGACACACACATGACTCGATCCCGAGTTTTACACATTCCTGACATGTCATGCAATCTGATGTCCATCCCTTCAATCAAAACCGGTGGTCGAAAGATGTCCTTAGCTGGACATTCTTGTGTAATCGAGAGCGAGACCGGTAAGACAATTGCGACCAGGACCCAAGAAGGTAGCCTTTGTATTCTAGATGGACAAGCTGAGAAGCCAAGAGGAGTGGAAACTGTGTGTGTTGCAGTCAACAACAAGGTTGATCTCTGGCATCAGGGCCTGGGACATGAGAGTGTACCTGTGATGACGGACAAGAAGACTTGAAGGTGATGATCAAGAAGGACAGCAAGCTGAAGTTCTGCGAAGGTTTTATCAAAGCCAAGTCCGTCCGACACACACACAAGTTGCTGGCCGAGAAGAGAACAACCAGGAAGCTAGGCATCATGCACAGAGATGTCTGCGGTAACCATCAAGACCTCCGAGACAGTAGATGCTGCAGATCCCCTCGCCTGGCCAGTCCCAGAGGCAGCTTCTCCATCTTCTCATCCACCTCCTGAGCCTGAACGACACAAATAAGAGGCCTCAGAGGGATCAAATTCAAACCATCAGATATGATTTCGACCAAGTGCACTGCTCCCAGGAAGACACTGTAAGTCACACATTCACGACCCTGGAAGGACTCCAGCCTAGGACCATGGCCTAAGTCCAATAACCCCAAAGAGTAGCATGAAGCTGCGAGAAACAAGTATTAATCCTCCCGAATTCATAACACCTGGGAGCTTGCCAAACTACCTAAAGGAGGACAGGCAGATGGCAAGTGGGTCTTCAAGGTGAAGCATGACGGAGAGGGAGAAATCAAGCAATACAAGAGTCAACTTGTAGCATAGGGCCACAACTCAGTAGAGGGGGTTGACTATGAAGAAATGTTTACACTGGTCGTGAGTTTTGGGTTGATCCGCACACTTCTGGCAGAGTCCAGAGAGGTATGAATATACACCGCATTCCTGAACAGAACGTTGAAGGAAGAAATCTACATGAGGCTGCCCAAAGGCTTCAAGGATAGAGGAAAGGAATAACTTAACTGCAATCTGAAGTGCTCTCTCTACAGCTTTAAGCAATCACCTAGATGTAGGTTCAAGGAAATAAAGTCTTACCTCACCAAACTAGGGTTTGAGCAAAGTACCACAAACCCGTGCATCTTTCACAAATGGGATCAAGAAAATCTGATGATCATCAGTGTCTACAATTTGATCATCTTTGTAGATGTAGTGGCACACCTGACGAGCCTGGAGGGTGCCCTGAGTGAGAAATTACACATGGAATTTCTCTGCGAACTCCAATTCCGTTTGGGAATCAGCTTCCATCAGACAGCCGACTGTCTGCCCAAAGAGCAGTACATTATGGACATGCTGATGTTTTGTGTAAGCAAACTGCTGACAAAACTCCAGAGCATTCTAGGAAGTCTCTTATATGCAGCCGGCACAACTAGCCCAGATATTGCATATTCCGTCTTCAAGCTGGCTAATGCCAAAATCACCTGGGCAAGCCGCAAGCAGACATTGGTGGCTCTATCAACAGTAGAGGCCAAATACATGGCCCTTAGCCTGGTGACACAACAAATGACATGGCTTTGTCATCTTCTGAGCCGAATAAGGGACTGACATCTCCCAACCCAGTGTCATGATGGAAGACAACCGCGGGGTCATTCCAATGGCAGAGAACCCCGTTTTTCACATCGGCATCATTCAGATCAAGTATCACCATGTGCACCAAGCAGTCGAGACCGGAGTCTTGAATCTCCAGTACTATATTTCCAAGGACATGTTGGCTGACATCTTCACCAAGCCATCAACCCGCGACCATCTCGAGAGAATCTGAGGATTGCTGAGACTCAAAGCAATCAAGTAGAACAATTAGGAAACAACAACAACCTAAATTTGAATGGACACACGTGGGAGTGTTGAGCAATAAAGTTAATCTTCAATGTTTCAGTATTTATTGTTTGCATGTTTGTGTGTGTCTTATATCACAAAAATGCACACCCACCTACTGAATATTGAACAGAGTTGTGATATATTTCACTTTCCAAGGCATTGTGAGATATGTGACGACCCCTGTTGAGTCAATCAAAATCATAATTTAATCGTGTGGGGTGGCGAACGCTTGCCGCACTACCTACAGTATAAGCCCATTATCTCGAAGCTGAGGGGAACAGGATAAATACTTTGAGAGATCCAAAGTTCGAGACTCCCGAATTTGATTGAATCATACTGATTCGATCTGGAGAATTTGTAAATGAAATGATTTGAATAATGTGCGGTAAAAACATGACATTTGCTTTAATTGACTTTGAAATGTGTGAAAGCATGACAGACAACCGGCGATTGTCCATTAGTCTTTTACACATTTCGAATTTATGTTGGGAGAGGTTCGAGATGACAGATGTTGATTGCACTGATATTTGTCACAGGGAGGGGACTCGGGATTCCAGGGGGGGGGGGGGGGTTGCTATTGTTTTCCGTAATTGGTTCTTCATAAAAACTATGAAAGCTACCTCGGACAGGTACCTCTACGGCGAGACTGATCAGTGGGTCGCCAAAGTCTATTACGGGGCAGTGGTTAAGTCTGACCAAGATCAGCCCGCGTCCACCTGAATGCAGAAGACAGGAAATGCCAACGGATAAAAATGCCATCCACAATTAAGAAAATAAAGCTTTCTGGACAAGTTCAAGCTGAGTGCGATAAGGACATGTGGTTTCTAATATGACATTGTTTACCAAAGGGGTTTACCTCATTAATTCACATGTATGGTTTTCGAGTTTTATGCGTGGGAACCGTCAACAACTCTGAATAGTCCCTTAAAAAGCTGGCGAAATTTCGGCATGGAATGTTTGATTTAAAGAAAAAATATTAGATGTGAATGAGAGGTAAGCATATTTGACTGTGAAAAAGTTTGTAACCTGGAAAATGCCGCTGGTTGATCAGAGAACGACAATAGTTCTCTCTGTCAAACACATCCTTTCTACTTCTCACATTACGGATAGAGTCAATGTCATCGAGTCTAAAGCAAAACGTGTGTCTGGTACACCTTATATATTTCATTCAGAGTCGAACAGGCAAAATCAAATATCCCGATGGAAGAACTAACTACATGTATGTTAATAATCATTGGGTGCCAAGGTATTCTGAATGTAAATTGCTTTAAGTTATATTGAAATGTGTAAAATAAACGTGGGTTAGATAACCTGGTACAATTGTTTGCAATCTACAAAAACAACAGTATTTCGCATAAAATCAAAATGGGAATTGAAATTAGTTAATATGCCCATCAGTCTCTCATAAAGAGTCCATAACTCATTATACCTTAGTTTTAGAGAAGCTTTGCAGGAAAGAGTGATTTTTTTGCAGTAGATCTGTGAAAGTGTATTTTAAATCACTGCGGTGCACTTTCTACATCCGTATTAAATGGGTTAATTACAGGTTTAGCACATTATATTTATGAAGTGTATTTTTAGGGGGATAGAATTCGGACTGCACCCCTAGCATTCCCATGTTTAGAAGGAATCAATTTCCTTTAAAGAAACAGTACATATAGAGATATGCTATTGTCACGCTGAAATGTGTCTCACAAATCTTGTATGTAATTAAATTTCTGGAAAGAATAAAACAAAGTCAGGAAATTATAAACTAATGTGGGTGGGGATTGATGTTTCAAGCAACAGACCTAACTGGGTCGACACATCGGGCTACCGATCCGAAGCGGAGAAACACCAGTCTTCAGTGGAAAGCTAGAATTTGCGGGATCAGCTAAAATATAGTAAACACGTGCACAAATACATATTTCCACCTAGCAAATAAGTTTGTATATAAAAGTTTAATACTTTCCGCCAAACACAAACTTTGCGCGGTGGCAGCTTGTGCAGATCGAGGCTTAGCTCGGGCAAGTCCGGGGGATCCAGTTTAAGTTAAGGTGGCACAGACATCAAAGCACGGGCGGGAGATCAACGATGAGGGGGCAGCGCGTGGAGATCAAGGCTAAGCCGGGGCAGTGCAGGGAGTTCCGGGGATTCCGGTACCAGGAGGAGCTCACTGTCCAGGATTATATTGCCAGCGATGTTGTGTATTACATGTTATAAAGTCGTTCCTACTTCCATCAATCGAATACAAAATAAATTGTTCATTAGAATCCATTCTCCTCTGATAACGAAGTATGTACATAACAAATATTGCACAGGATTGGCGGCAAATGACAGTGACAATCGTGGAGAGATGTAGTTGCTCATGCAAGGCTCAATTTAAAGGTGGGGAAACGAAAACTTTCTGGGAAAGTGAGATTCAATGGTAAAAAGCCGGGGTGGGATTAGAAAAATCACGACCGCTCAGTCCTAAGGTTGGATCTGTTGTGTGCCCAGTTGTGTTGGCGTGTCC
>JAXGGS010004460.1:5923-23650 GCA_035585475.1 Armandia brevis | reverse complement strand
CTTACCTCCAGCTAAGGCCGGAATCGTTTGATAACCCGTGCATAGTTCTGGTATTTCGCTATCCTCGAACACGGATGGACCTCTGTTACAGCTCCCCTGGGAAGGTCCTGTCACATGATTCGTGAGCTCGTTGAGATCGGCGTATGGATGGTCGGACCCGGCCAGACTTGGGGGACCGGTGGGTTCGGGTCTGACAATTGCGGCAGTGGTCGAGACGTGAGGTCGGACGGTACTGCGGCGTGGTATCTGATAGACGTTAGGCATGTGACGTAGTGGTAAGTCTGCTGTGCCAAGGGTAGACGGTGGTCTGCAAGATTTTCTACGTCTGAAACAACAATACTTTCACACGTTAGATTAAGGAGAGAAAATTGACAATGATCTTCATCAGACGTAGGCATTGGTAGCCCCCCCTCCCCCCTCGGCAGCTCCTGAGTATATAAACCAATTAATGTGTATCATGAAGAGGCTGAACCTACCTGGCCACGATGGCAACGCAAGTCCCGCACATCAGCAAAATTACTCCAACTCCTAAGCTGATACTGGCACCAAATATCACAACTGTGAAGTACAATTAAATACATATATATCAATAAATTCATATATTCTCTTTTTAAAGCAAACGAGGGCATCTCGAGGAATAGTATCATAAAAGAGCACAAAGCTTTCGGATAAAGCGCATGTGTTTATTCTTTGCATGGTTCCTTTCCATTCATGTGCTCGTGGACTAATCAGAATATTGTACGACTAGTCACGTTCCGAAACCAGACATTATGACATTTCAAAGCCTGAAGCCATACCACTAAGTCTATTGTGTATGAATGGGGAATACAAAAGTAATCTCACTGTTCCGGGAGCTTTGCTTTTCCTGTATCGGTACTGATGCAGTGCGGGGGATGATAAGTGTCGTGAATAGCAGCTTAAAGGGAGACGATCGGACTGTAGTCTTTTCGGCCGACGGGAAATTTGCGGTAATCCGACCAGATGTATCTTTTGTATTTCTTGGGGCGATATTTATCGTGGATACCAGCATTGTCGGATGAATGGATGTGTCACCTCGGATGGCCCCGGTACGTTTTATCAGCGAGGTAGGTACAGCTAGGGGCGTGGTACTAGGGGGACTCGGATTTGTAGAAGACGACGATTTAGCCGCACTAGTGGATGATCCTGTCGTGGAGGAAGGCCGTCGGCATTCGATTATTAATACCTCAGATGGCACACCTGGAAGAATAACATTGATGGTGATCGTGTGCAAGTTTAAATGTTCAAGCAATTCGCACAAATGCTCCGCAAAAGTGACAGTTTCTGTGATTTTGTTGATTGTAGCGCGGTGGACAGTTAGCCCGTTACAGAGTAAGAATCACCTTTGAACGACTAGTAATGCGTCGTAATGCCGGTACTAGACAATACATTATTATGAAGTATGAATTATGGCTTTTATTTTTGAAAAGGTGTAGATCGTGCACAATATCAACTGATGAGTATCTTATATGTTATTTGTTATATCCAAAAGTGAGTATGCACGTACTAGTCATGGTCAGGTTATATGAACACTGAGGGTATTGGACACGTTCGTGCTTGAGTGTGAATCGCCTATCTCTATAATCACAATAAAGTATATGATCCGTATTTGATAAATCAGATAAATTCCATTTGAATCCGTCCATCTTCATCTCATCTGCATTGTCCGAGCAAATTTCATCACCTGTTTCAACAGTTTTGCTTGTCAATTAAGTATATGCGGGTATATACAATTTACAACAACAATTTTCAATAATTAGACGATACATATACATGTATTATGTCTGTACCGTATGTACATATGGAATGATAATTAAAATCACGCACGACATGCACGTCACAGATTATAGTAACTGTTCTTGGCGCTCTAAGAGTCTCAGGTATGTGTCGGCGTATTCGGTGTGAAATTTTTCAGTCTTCTTGAATATCATTGAGATACATTATATAAATGCACATTGAAGTAAACATTATATGTATACTATATATATATAGAAAGAGTTCTAGATCTTCGACTCGGTTTATAACATAAGACTGTATGTTGGGACTTATTTTAGATTAGGATATACAATGCAGTCGGCTTTGAAACATAAAAACATTAGCACATCAGGGCTTCAATGTTTTTAACTTTTACGGTAAAGGATCGGGATTTTATTTACTTTGAACTAATTTGATATGACATGCGGTTACTGGCCTCGGGATATGCATACATATGTCAATTTCATATACATATATAAGTATCCTCGAATGGCATGAAGGAAACAGGTATATACTCATTTTACATACTTGATCGTGATATGACTTTAATAGACACGACTGTCTCGGCCCTCTCGGGGACAGTAACTTCACAACTACAGTCAGGTGTATCTGGCTTCACAGAGAGAGTAATGGACCCTTGCCTGTAAACGCGACCATCTACGTCACACACCTCAGCAATATTTAGGCCTAGAAAACAACAAGCTTGCATTGACCAAACCAAAACATTATTGCGTGCTTCGTCAAAAGAGTAAAATGTTCCGCTCGTTGGTGATACATTTTGACGTCAAACTAACCTTCATTCTCGTATCATCGCAAAAAGACGGTTCAATTTAATTTGCCGACTTCAAAAGAATTATTTTCTTAGCTTTTCTTATGATCATGGTAATTTGTATCGTGAATAGTCTTTGAGGGACCGAAATCCTTACGTGATAGACAAGAATTTCTTTTATACAAGAATTTTTGTTTAAGTCAATAAGCAATTACATTCTTTTGTGACTGTACGGCACAAGACATGTTATACATATCATATCTCAATTCTATCAAAATCGGCGTCGTTCTTTTTAGGTATTATACTATAATAATACGTCGCTAGGATAAGCATCATTGTAATCTAGCCCAGCCCAGCTTTCCTGATAATCATTGCTAGGTTATCGAGTGATATAGTAATTGCATGATAATATTCAACCGGTATGAGGCAGTTAGGTCAATTATAGGTTGGAATTGTTGGAATTACCATGATAGCTGACTGACTAATTACTGACTGATACTACATGAATTGGTTCTAAGATCAACCTTAATTAGTATATTCGTGTCAAAGTTATACATATTATGAAATATATACACACTTTCTTGGCATCGGTATATTATATGTAAAGAGAGACGGTGTTCATTTGAACTTCCGCAGGTATGCGGTCTGTCTTCATCTAGCTGGATAAGCGGACGACACGCTGCTCTCCCTTGACACTGTTCCCTTAGGTCTCGAGTTATTCCATACCTGTTAATAAAAAAACAATATCTACAACCCATTGCACTCTGTTTAGTATCGATCATTAAAGTGATGACAACAAATAATTTCGCAATAGATATAAGTGGGGAGGTTAGACGAGTAGCACTCACATTAAGTCTTTACCAGTACGTTCATTACACACATTCAATTAAGATTTATGTTAAGAAGCAGGAATCATGACATTGGATGACCTTTGACTTTTGTACCATATGTCATCGCATGATTACGTACATAATATTTTTGTTTTACCTGAGACAAGATAAAGATGATGAGCGTTCATCATCATCAGCCGGACATGTGTCACCTGCAGTCTGAGCCAGATAAGCTACTTTAATACTCAATTCCTGGGCCATTGATTTACACGTGAGCTGTGAAGTAGAAACCAGTTGAGGGGATCTGCTGGAGTGATGCTCAATCCTAGACTTAATTGTTAAGCACAATCTAGTGGTCTGATGAACTGAAACAATCAATAGACAAGACACGTTAATTAACATATGTGGATACATATACAATAAATCAATTCAATTCAATATGACTTTAGAACGTTACTTAAGGTACACCAGTATGAGCCAAACTAGCCATGCAATTTCAAAAGTGCTCGTTTGTGGTTATATACGAATAATATTTACCTTTGGCGCATGAATCATTATTTGTTTCAGCGCCATTTAGCAGGTGCAGGCCTAGCAATAGCAATGAACTGACAAGCAGCAAGTCCATGGCACGCTGTAAAGACTATCGCGATTTTAAACAGTTTTAAAGTAAATCAAACGCGGATCATGCAAGGACATCGTTACCAAGGTGGATATCGCAAATCAACCATTAATCCCACTTAGGTTCACATTGAAGGCACCACCTTCAGTAAAATAACCATTATGACTTTTGATGCTCTTGGTAACTGTGCACAACATGGGTGTACATCTAAAAATAATCGCGTTCAGGGCTATCCCAGCCAGAAAGCTGATGATTCATTCTTCAAAACTCATTAAGTGACTATATCAGAATGGTAGATCTACGCCAGGGTTTCAAACCAACTGGTTGCTTCCCCAAATTATAGTCCCGCCCAACATTCTCACAAGCTAGTGAAGTAACTTGTAAAACAACTCGTCATGGTGATGGACAAACACAAGGGTTCAACGGAGAAATCATGCATTGGCCTACTATACATGTAAAGGCACCGGTCTTCCTGAACCACTGGTGTACCTTTATTTTGTACGCATCTCGCTGAATTCAAATGAAAAGTAAAATCACGGCTAAGCAAGCGTGTGATAATTAATCAAGATTCTTTCTTAGATATAGAATATTTCACATTTATTTCATTAATTTCAGTTGTACAAATAATATCACATGAAAAGAATGCTAATTGACATGCAATACACCTTAGACTCAATCATCTAAATTTGGCAATGTTAAATTATCAATCTATGAAACATGGTAAATCAGTGACAAACATAATCATTTGAAATCGGTAAATAGATTAAGACTGACATGCAACCACGGTTTTACAGGTTTCGTTACTTAGAAGTTTAGAAGCACAATACCTCTAAGTAGTCATCGGAGTATTCATTGAATTGCATTGTATATCGGCTACTGTTATAACATATATATATATATATATTTATATATATATATATAAAATTCATTTGCATTTAATATCTCTATATATACATATTGTAAATCTGTATGTTTTTATCTTATTTTACTCGTAAATAATTTCAGACAGATACTTATCATGCGCCTGGAGTTCATGCACATTTGTATATTATTAGTGATCACTGGTTGTCATTCATAATGCAACAGAAGAACGCTATTTATATGTGTTATGAGCAAAATAAACTTTGGCTAGACAATTTAAATGACTTAAGCACGCTTGGAATGACACAGCGAGGATACATAACATTATCGCTAGACGGTAACATAATATGAAGGAGTGAATTCACCGATGGATAAGTGCAACCAGTATTTTTATGCATCGGATGCAACTGTCTACAAAATGATGATTATTATTATTATTATTAAATTGATGTATTATTATTTTGAAACAGTTGAGTGTGTTTACAGATTGACGTGTAAGGTAAAAAAAGTATGGTATTGTTACAGATGTACATAGTAAGTGATAAAGGTGCATAATGCCTAGCAAATGCTCGGAACATGCGTGCAGATACTATCAGAAAATGCAATCGCATTCATTTATTGCACACGTGGAATTGGTTTTGATATGCTTAGTTGATAATTACAATATGAGCGAAAGATTTAGCGGTTGAACACATGTATTAATTCATTGCAAAGATTAAATTCACATAAATATGCGGGCATCTCACAAATTTACCATTCGGTCTTAGATAATGTCCCCATTATTTTCATCAACCACTCTTAACATGTATTTTCTGTGTAAATGTACTGGCCACACTTCGGTACAGCTCAAGCAGAGGAAATTATACACACATATTCAATCAATAGTACATGTAGACATATCGGTACTATATGTATATATGTATGTACAAGTATGCGCTGTCTTGCCATTCTTAATTATGTAAGATACTACATGTATATAGCATGTATAATGTATACATGTATATTGAGCTTCATAAACGATTGTGGATGAGCAAAGACACCGCAAATAGACGGGTCTATTGAATGTTTATGGCTGATGGCCATCTTGACACCAAGGCAAACAATAACAAAAGAAATGTAGTGTCGCTAGTAATAACCCTTATTACATTTACATGGATATCAACGCTATTTAATTAACAGTCTCTTAGGTTTCTGAGGTAATTTAGCCCCAAGGTACTCCCCCTACGGATATTTATAATGATGATAGTAAATCCGGGAGACGATAGTGCCTTGTGCCGACAGTCAGGAGCGTCATATCAGGCTAAGGTAATTATACATACTATGAAGTACTGAAACACTGTGTAACCGAGATTATGTCGCAATATTTGATCTTGCATGTAATTATTTTGTCATCTGCAATTTTGATGAACACCAACTATTTTCCTTCTTCGTCTTTCTACCGTTCTGTGATCATTTGTTTTGTTACAAAATTACTTTCATCTCATCAGTAAATGAAGTTCCCTGCGAAATAAAAAAAAGAAAGCAGGTAAATATTCAGTCACTAATTTACTCTTGTATAAAATCACGAAGATTAATTATCCTCTAGATATAATTAAATGAGGTTCGAACAGAACACATACGCAGTTCAAGAGGGTTTCTAAGAAATAGGTGGATATTCTTAGATTATATATCTAAAACTATGGGAATAAATAGTATTTTTTCTGTATTTACACGAATCACAGAATAGTAGAAATGGAAGAAGACTACAATAGAAGAATGTAACGGTCCAAGTTTAAGAGTGGTTCGTTAGACAATATTGATGTATGTTATTTTTGAAGCTTTAAGCTTACTTGAGACAGTGAATAAGGTGTTGGGATTTCATGAAAGTTAGGTGCGCTTATCTAGTATTAATTAATTCCTATTATATTCATTGCGTTTGACTTGAGAAAACAAGGGCTTAGCGTAAGGAGGACTGAGATAAAACATTATGGAAATCAGGCGAAAGGTACCTTAAGTATGTAGCCTAGTTAGAATTATGGAGAGCATGCGACTCCACGCATCGCAATTCTCGATCTTACTATGGTGAAAATTACTTAAAACATACAAGTGAGACATGTACAACACGTATCTACCAAAACACAGAATGAAACTGTAATCAACCGAAGTATCTGACAACTTAAATTAGCAGAGCATTGTCATTTATCTGTAAAGATACATTAATGAGCGAGCTTATCAATGCTATACCTGGGTAAGCGCGATTGTGTGACATGGTTTCGCTTTTAACGAATGTGGCCTGTGAATATATGATCCAATTATTACATTTACAGATTCTACAATTGCTTATTCAAATATTTAGCCTATATTAACATGGAATTATATAAACATGTACATGTAAATATTCGTGTGTGGCTATTCCTGATTGATGATGTTCGGTCTCGTGGCCACATGTATCTGACATTTGGATTTTTGTGAAAACATTTGAACTTCAAAAGCTTCTATAATTATAGCAGATGTCATCTAGAAGTCATCAAAAACATGATTTATTCTTATGTAATGTTTAAGTCGAATTCATGAATATATAGTAGGATAAAAGACATATGTGCCACCAACAAATGGACATGTATGTACATAGAAATAAACAAGCACGCTTTGGTTGAAACAACTACATGTACCTGCACTGTTATACACGTACATAACTGTTGTGATACCCTCTAACTAGCTGAACATTTAAATACATTATGATCGATCGGACGCTTAATTATCAACTGGTCTTAAGACAACATATACCTGCATATGTTGCTCAGCATTGGTTGTGCTTATACTCAACTTAGACTGTTCTACCTCAAATTATTCTGCAGTCTAAAGGTGTTTTTTTTATATCAATACAGGATCATATGTCTCTATAGTCTTATCTGATTTCTATTATAAATAGAATTGTCTACTATATCAAGATCTTCATTTTGAAGATTTCGTTTTTTTGACGATCTATCTGGCTTAGCATATACAACTGAATTATCACCAACTACAACCGTTGGTTCATCGAGCCCACCTGGTGCTTTTGGCCTCGAGGTGTCCATATCAAAGTTGTAGTATGTATCCTCGTTAGACTTTAAGGCGGGGTTGGTTCCGCGGGAGTTGATGGACTGGAGGTCGTCTAGGTTTGTGTTATAGTCTCCCCCTGCTGGAGCTGTACCGGAATCCTTGTCTCGTTTTCTGCAAGAAAAAATAAACATCATTTGTACAATGCGGCTCATTTACATAATAGACATCAACTCCTCGCCAAATGATAAATTCAAGTTGAGGCAATTTTATCACAGTCTTATTGAATGTGGGTTAACAAGCATGCTCTCCGATAACCTAAATTTAAAGCATATAGTGAATTATTCAATGAACATTTGAGAGGTGAAAGGCCCAAGCGGACAAGTAGTAGCAGATTCGCGCTTTTATACTGTCAATGTTAAATTATAGTATCTATAGTTATGTAATTGACATTTATTTTTGTGCACCCTTAATTAAGCCTGCAGCATTCAGATAATTTACAGGCTATGGTCCACCTCAAGCATAGCTTTGTATAGTAACCCTCAGCGCTAGAGCACGTAAATAATTGCCTTTGCGATGTGAGATTAGGGCTGTGTAACCATGGCAATTGAGAAGGGCGGACGCAGTTGACAGGACATTTCAGAAACCTCATTCGACTCCTATAATAATGTCCCCCGGGAATGTACGTGGTTAACATTGGTTTTCTATCACTATAGTTTGTTAGCAAAATTAATTATAAACATATTATAGACCTATTTATCGTTTTTGCGCTATTGAGTCTGCCTGGAAGAGAAAATCACGTTGGGATGATTTGCTGACCATAAAACGGTCTCTTGAGATGGATTATGACTTTTAGTACGAAAAAAGTCCTAGAAGTTCAAAGACTAGAATCGATCGTCAAGGTATTATTTGCTGAGGATACCCACTTAGAGAGGCAGCTGATTATGTTTTGCAACGAATTAACAGAAAATGTATGTAAGTATAATGGCAGTTTGGTCTTCCAAGAATCTTAGTCATTGGTATACTTATAAAATTATATCATTTAAATTGACGTTTAATGATAAATGGAGTACATGATAACAGCATGCACAATATACTGAATTATACTTACTTTCTAGACGCACAAGCTGCTACTATCACCAATATGACTATGATAAAGAAGGTGGCTGCTATGATTCCTATTATAACCCACGTTTCTGAAAACGTATGAATCAGCTAGGATTGTAAATAAAGTACTCAGGTAATAGCATAAGATCACACCAGCAGGTTGTCGATTCATTTTGTACTAATTTAAAAGCTGATTACATTGCGCTAATTAATTGATGACGAATAATTGCCAAACAATGCTTAGTTTCATAATTGCTAATCTCGGTATCATGAGCTATATTCGGAATATATGATGCAGTTATGAAAAAAACAATGTATAAACTCTTAAAAAACACTCGTAAAAACTCACCGTCAGATATATCTGACATGTAATTAACTGCCGCCGCTTTAACAGTTGTGGTGCCTGAAGTAGTGCTAGTAGTAGTGGTGGAAATGCCTCTGATTGTTGATGACGGAGGGGTGAATGTGGGATATGATGAGACTGGTGGTGACGTGGAAACCGTTGGTAGTATAGACGATGGAGTTCCGGACTCGCATTTTACCGTTAATCTCTCGCCAGATGGAGCTGATGGAAAGAATAGACCAAAAGCGATGAGAGGGAGGAGGAATTGGTCCCGTGGAATTTGTACAGACTTAAATGATTTCTAGTGACACAAGTTCCAAGTTACCAGTTTGCCTATTAAACGGAATTAGAATTGAAAAGCATATTATACACGTTTTAAATGTTTGGCAATGAAGTGTTTCAAGACATTTGAATTTTACGATGCATTGAGAGCGAATTATGCTTAATATATGAGCAATTATAAGTCTATCAAACTGACATCTATAATTTAAGGTACTATAGTTATACGAAAATACAGGTACATTTTACAAGTGTATGTACTCCCTTGTATTTAAATAAAGGACTTAAGATCAGTATAATATATTCAATTGAGCGCCGTGCTGCCTACCTACCTGCTATATGAATACGATAATCACAATTTGAAGATGAAGGTTTTGTATATTCTATACGCAAAGAGTTGCCATAGGAACACGCTGCCAGTGGCATGGGTGTATTCTTAGCCTGTACCGCATTCCATCTCGCAGAGCCGAGCTGCAGCATGGCACTGTTGTCACAATCGGATGAGGATGATGGTGATGTCGGTGTCATGGTGACAATGATCTCAGAGTCTGACGGAAGGGTTACCCCACACGTGCACCTCTGGTAGGTTGCTGAGGAGTAATGTAACTGAACCGCCGTTTGATACAGCAGTCCATCGCCCTGGGAAGCCACTGAACAAGCTCCAATCTCATTTCCTGGATCTGCAATCAACGTCGAAGTTCTTTTATAAGTTCTGATGTTATATAGACTTAAATAGCTTTAATTAATTAACACATTCGGCCAAAGTTTATACTAAGCTTTTATAAAATATTTAGCTCAGTATAGCAATAATCATGTGGATATCTTGTTATGTTCATAAGATTCATATCGCCTAGTTATACTCTATTCATTTAATAACTATAATGTTACACATGCATGATAACGGCTGCGTTTGTCCACTGTTTACGCTTGCGGTTATTACAGTTATTTTAATTGTATACTAACACATGAATGTATGTAACTAGCCGAAGCCGAAATGCGTTAATACATTATCAAAATGTCAAATTATCAAAATAACAGCTTGAAACTGGTAAAATTTATATAAAAGTCCAAAGACTCACCTCTGTCACACGTGTATGTCAGATGTAAATATAATGGACGACTGGTCAAATACTCCGGGCAAGCAAACCCAGCAACATCCAACGATAAAGATGGGTCGATGCACCTATGTGAAGAACACTGTTTCTCCAGTTGGCTGGTTGCATCAAACCGCTTACATATGGGTCTGGATGGAGGAAATTCACTTGGGCATCTGTCGTTTTCTGTAGAGAGGCCTGCGATTGGATTTAATTGCCAGATCTCTGCTGTCATGATGTTTAGTTTCTCCCCGGAAGAACAAGTTATTGTATTGTCTCCCAGATGAACCAATGTGGTCGACTTATACGACAAGCAAATGTAACGTGTCACCTCAACTGAAAAAATGTATAGGTAATATTATATAAATGCTGCTTGTTAAAACAAACACTTCGACTGACATTGAGTTAATCAGATTCACTGAGTAAATATCTACGATCATATTATTTATAACTGTAACACTGACACGGCCATCATCCAAACGTTTGGCCATTTTCTAAATTTATACGCGTTTTATTTAGGTCATTTCCAGTCTATAACTAGTTGATGGCCACATACGCCCGCACGTGATAAAGGCACATCGATCATTGTATTTTTCAGAATTATAGTTCAGTATATAAAACTCGTCATTAATTCGACCCTTTCAATTGCACGACCCATACCCTCTGACCTAAATTCAAGTGGGCGTCACAATTCATTGCCCCCAACTTTTCCGCCTTCATCGTCTACATATTCTTCATGCCACAATTTCGTTTTTATTACCTAGCCTACGGTGACTTCTCCCTTTTGTATCTTTAGATGTTTGGAAAACTGATTTAAATTATCAGTGTGCATGTTAAGGTAGCCAGAGGCTGGGGGTTCCTTAGACCAATTAAGCCTGCATGTTCTCATTTGTATTTTGGTATGAACGACATACAATGGTTTCCTCTGTTCCATGTTGGGTATAATATATACATGATACAACTATTAAAGGGGAATTTAATTTTCAAAATGCACACAAACTTAAAATACAGGTAGTCCAATAACAATTTTGATATATGGAAATCATGATCAAATCCTACAAATCAATTTGTAACTACCGTTTTTAAGCAGGCCGGTTATACAAATTACAGAACGGAGCATTCCAGTATTTAACACTATACAATTGAAAAAGTATTCAATAGCATTTGTTTTTAATTTTGTTCGTGTTTCTGGATAAATAGAGCGGAAGGTATAAAGCTTGGTGCGTGCTCAAAATTACCCCCCGTTTTAATAGTACATCGTCTGTATTCTTTGGCTAAGGAAGTCAATGTCAAAAAAATGTACGAGGAAGTAAATTACGTTTACCTGTTTTAAAGACATTATAGCTACGTTAAATAGAGCATTCAATAAAACAAACCCCGTACATAGCTGGATTTTAAAAAGGTTCGTATATATCAACACATAGAAAACATGATGGTACACCTTTCACCTATATATTGTAGCTGTTCTTTACCATAAGTTTGCATTTAACAGCTTGTGGCTATCGGAGATCTTATAAGATGTAGTCAAGTGTGTAACTGTATACAATTCTGGGCGGTATCGATAGACCGATTCAGAACATTGTTTGCATCATCAATTCAAAAATCACACACGTCAGCACGCCCTGCATAGGAAGTCAATATAAAACAATAAAACCAGTACGTGGTGGCAGGAGATGTCAGTATTCCGAGGTAGTCAGCATTTACGAGACAAACTTACTACATGTACAAATCGCTGTGATAGTCAATTCTGCCACTAACCAGTGAATTCTTCATTTGAGGGCACCATTTTTTCTAACCCTCCAGCTATTGTTAATTATAATACAATTCGATTATGCACATTCGCTGTGTAGGATTCCATTCTAATATTGCCTGATTCTATAGCTTATATTCTATAGCTAGGTAAAGCACGCTTCATAACTAAAGACAAATACATGCTACTTTGCTTACGACTTTTCTTAATGCATTATCCTGCATTAGCCACAGCAATGGTTTGGCTTGGTATGTTTTACCATTTTACATCTAAATTGATCATCATTGGAAAAATGGTCTTGCATGCATTTGCCACGGTGTTTAGAATTGGAATAATTCCAATGCGTACGGCTACTTATAAAATCTCCTTAGCAATGATAGGACTCGTCAATTCAATTTTTCCGACTGGGAATTAAAAACACGAAGCGTGACCGGGTAAGCCGATCATATCTAACTTTAGCACTCCTTCGACTTCATTTCACTTCAGCCAGCGACGCAAGCCTAGAGATCGGAAAGCAGCATTAAACTAAGTGTTGGGGGACTCTATTCTAGTGAGAGATAACATTTATCGGCACGAATATTGCACATGTACATCTCCAGGTAGTAGCCTGCTATGACGAATCAGGTGTGCGAAACATTTTATAGCAACTTCAATTGCTGCTGCTTTCGAGACCCGGTAGTCAAGAATTAATATAGGTCTTCTGAGGATTTTTTCTTTAACATATTTAATTTCGATCTGGGTTTTCTATTCAGGAATGACTCTTGCCGTGTTAAACCGTATATTATTTTTCAAAACATGTCGAGTAACAATTTTTCACACCTTTGTAATTTTAATGAATACAAGTCGTGCTAAAGTTTGCTTAGTCATGATTCCTCTTTTTGCATGTTGGTATCGATACAATCATCTGATCATGTTTTCCCATTTATAAATTCTTCATAATAGAGCAAGTTCTGTATCAGTGCGTGGTCTTGTAATTAGTATATGTGGATTTTTTTCTCGTAGCTACCCGTATATGGAAAGAGTGGCTATAACAGAAGATGGTTCTTATAATTCCCACCGAGCGCTAGTAGACGCGAAGTTTTGCATCAGTTTAAATTGAAAGGGGATATCTTGTACATGGACTTACGTACATGCACGTCCTTATTGCATGATTGGAACATGCTGTCTTATATTTATATACAAAAAAGTACAAATAGAATACGTAACGAAGACGTAAATGTGAACATGATATAGACATGCATTCTTCATATACATGTAGGTATATCAGATTATTAAAAAGTATGGCCTATATTTGACGAAAACATGATCAGAGGGATATGTCCTAACACAGCATATATACATGTACAAATGATACAATATGGAACGAGACACGGTTTACATCACAATGATTCATCGTCGTGGTTCCTCAATTATAAAACAACTGTTCGACGACATGTTAATTAATTGAAGAAGTCACACCAACCTTTTTTATTACACTGTGCCTCCACAAACGTCGTTGTCATTAATAGAACAATACACGTGCAATAAACTGGATACATGAGGTAAGTCCGCAGTCCACAAGGGGAGTGTCTGTTCCCCAATCTGCCCATAGTTCACCTGAGATCACAACGTACGAGTTTTTATACGATACACTCACATTCACTGAATACTGGAATTCACAACTAGCATATGTACTAGCATATGCTACTGTCTAATGAGGTGGGGTCACTAAATATCAATTCCTCATTCCTTTACTTGACACTATCCCTCCTATATGTATACGGTCGAGTTTTGTGTGTCGTAGCGTCCAGTACCGGTTAGTTAGTCACGAGTAGGTAGGGTGGAGGAGTTCCTTGTTCTGACGCGACCTCTGTTTGTGTTAGGATCTGTAGGCGCACCCCCTATAGGTCTGGCCAGTGAAGGGAAGCGCACCTAGAGTTCATAACACGCGCATGTGGTGGTAGGGAATACACAGACTACGGGAGGACATGCATTTGTAGTGCTCATCCGAGCGAAACCAGGTGCTTATGTCACGTGACTACGTCACGGTCTGTGGATATGATACACTATAGCTAAATAGTGTGTGCTATGTTTAATATAATCATGTTATTTATACAAATATATATCTCCCTTTTAAATGCGGTACAACATAATTCCACGGAAATGTGGAGCTAATTGCTTAGTCACGGTTGACATAGAATAATCCGAGGTCATTGTTCTAGTCCTTCACAAGTTAAGTTTGGTCTTGATTTAAGATTAGCATGTATATACAAATGGATGCGTTCAGCGTTTGGCTCTGAGGTCCCCTGTCATAATCGTATAATTCTGGCTGGCATGCTTTGTCTTATAATTGTTTCAAATCATCGTGGTTGCTCGGAGCGAGGCCTTGGTGACTGGATGTAATGGTAAATTGGTGACTGCATTTACCTGTTATTAGGCTCATATCTTATATCTTAATATGTATCATCATTAAAACGAAGGACATAAAAAGAAAGTGCATCACACGAAATGAATCATGAATGCATATTTAAGCATTTTTTTAAATAAAGTGAAGGCATCAATTCAATTAAATTCAACACATACAGGGTTTTTTTATCCAAAACTTATAGTCAAAACAGGCCGCGTGCCTCACCTTTTATGCTTTAACCTTTTTTAATATAAGAAAAAATACCAGCTTCAACATCAAGCTTGTTCTTGACCTTGAGATGCCACATATATGATATATGCTGAATAGATAGTTTTCATTTACAAGGGCGTAAACTTGGCAATGATACAGGAGGTAATTTTTACTGTTTGGGATCCTGGTTTCCTCATGTCATATATATATCAACCCTGAAGCTTTTTATGGCAAATAGTTATCTTGATAGAATGAAAAGTGACTGACCTTGTGTTGTTTGTTAATTAGCAAGGAGATAAGTAATTTCACGGCTTGAAAGGCATTAAGTGCGGCAAGTGAATTGTTGTGACTGTTTTTTTAATCATATTTATTTGGTGTCATGATGCGACATTTCCTAACCAAGCCCAACCTTCGGGCATATCGGTTTGGCCTATATTGAGTTTCAAATTATTGTCTGTGAATACCCGCCAGTGAAACGAAATTGATGATTGGTTTCATACCTCGATTAAATTAGTTCGACGACTAATTGTTCATCAACATATTATGAATTCCTGAGGTGAACCTTATGATCCGGCACCTCCTAGTTGCTCACAGTGCTGTAATACAGATGCATTTGCTTGTCAGTTTATTTAATATTGCCATCATGATAAGCCCCATCTTCATTCCATCGCTCGTGCCTTTTTGCAATGAGTCAGATCTGTAACAGTATTGAGCTTGGGAATTCCGTCAATATAATATTAACGATTGCCTTATTCATCAGCATTTCGAGACAAGTTTTTTGTCACATGTCACCATGGGAGACACCTGGAAATAATGGTCACAATTTTAAAATCAATACACACGCTCGTCTAGGAACAATCAAACCTGTCGTTTATTTATTGCTACAGTTGGGAAATTTGTAATGAATAGTTCAATTGTTATTTGCAAAAAAGATTAATTATTTGTTAAATTCCATCGACATAAATATGGATTACATGGTCATACCTTAATTTAAATAACTTCGATGTCAGTGACTTTGGTTGACATAGGCGTCGGTAAAATAAGCGTAGATGTGCATAAATGTATAAATCATTTGCCCTTTGCTCAGTCCTACATAAAGTTTGAATATATGAGCGGAAACATCTACGTGGGTGTGTATATATGAACAACAGGGGCGCGTAACACATTTCCAATGCATCTGTCCTTAACAAAAGTAAAATGTCCCTCTCCTCCAATGACTCTGTCTTTGTGCTTGGCGATTGTAATGTAATTCATGTACAATCTTGGAAGGTTGTAAATCTGTATTCTAAGTATTAGGAGCGACCTCATGTGACCTGAACCTTCACATTGTATTTTCCTCAGAATAAAAGTCATGTCAATCAAGACCTGGTGCAGTTTTTGGTCCATGATTTTAAGGACAATGAATGGTGCTGTCATCAGTTCGAATTCTCTGATCTTGGTTGGAAATGACTTAAGGTTTACAAGTGCTAATGTAAACGGATGTACCAAACGATACTCTGACCATTTGACAGATACACAATATTGTGTTTTAAATATTTGGAATGTTGATGTCCGTAGATATATAAAGAAACACTTCCCTGCAGCATGAACCTAATCGAACAGATGAACCAAGAATCACCGCAATGGTATTAATTTTGATATGATTTACGTAATTTATTTCAGCAGACACTGGCACATACCCTGATATTGTACATATCTAAAGAGATATCAATGTCATAGTCATTATCGAAATGATAATAGTTTGTGTGATATTTCAAAAGCGTTCTACAAATACAGTGTTAAGTTAGTTTCGATGAAATGTAAAGGTAACCTATCAAGAATGATATGTAACTTTTTTATAAGGAGATATAATTAATTATGACACTTGATTATATTCATGTTAATCATTAATTAATCTATTCATTTTACAGAGATCCACATGTAAGTTCCTCCGCTGTTTTTGAAAATCAGAGGTGGACATTGTTCCAGCTTCGCAAAATAAAAAGAGCACATATTCTCGATCACTAGTAAACTTCAAACTATCAGTTCTATCACACGTTCGCACATCCTGGTAACTTTTTATAGCACCTGCTGTTTCTCGATGTCACTCATCCTAACTTCAGATACTTCGGGTAGATTGTTAAAGCGTCCCAGCCTCCCGTAGGTCGCCCCTGCTGAGTAGACACTTTTCGAGTCATCGGCCGGTGTCTTAGAGGATGCGGTGTGATAGATGCCGTTGTTGAACGCGGTTATGGCATCTTCTCGCATGCCCTCGTGCTTGACGGGAACACCGTTAGTGACTGGAGCGCTGTGCCTGGGAGGGATAGCGGGGGGTGTCTGTGGTTCTTCCACCAGATCTCGGTAACTGTCGGAGCTGGAGGGTTTACTTCTGGATCTGTAATTGAGAGTATCTCAAAGTTTGTAAACAAATCTCAGTGTGCTATCCATATATCGTCTATAATTCACTCAAAACTATTTATTCATCGACACTGTTTCGCATCAATTAAGTGTCTGAAGTCGATGGCCGCTTATTTCAGTTTCAAGACTGCTCTTAATGTGTTGAACATTAAGGTTCTAATTTAAATTGAATGGACCTACCTTCTTGCCAGGATTATTGCTACAATGACTATTATAATCAAGACGAGAGCGATTCCCACGATGATGAATATTCCTGGTACTGAAAAATAGAGAACAATTAGATTTGACCTA
>JAXGGS010004459.1:20852-31596 GCA_035585475.1 Armandia brevis | reverse complement strand
GTGCTCGGTGATGTAGAAGGAGCGCGTGTCGGGGTCCTGGTGTCACGGACAGGAGGTCTTATGCTGCGAGGACACGGGTACAATCGCTTGAGCAGTCCCGCTATCAGCTCTGCTGGGCCGGTAAACCTTATTGTTGCCTCCTGCCACCCGTTTTATACAAAGCTCGCGAATCCGGTTAAAAAATCATCGACTGCGAGTTGATTTACACTGAGGGGATAATACCGGTGGGTCGGGGGTGGGATATAAAACATGTTGTCGGCTCGCCTGCTGGGGGTGTTATTATTAAGCGGTAAGGGAGGGCGGGGGATGGAGGGAGGGGGATCTCTTCTATCCGGGCCTGATGCTGCAGCCTAGCCCGGGCCCCCCTCCCCCCGCCCTGCTCACCACCCTTGATGAGCTACCCGCCACCGGCAGGGTGATGTATCCCCAACTTGCCCCGAGTTGACGGCTGGAAAATGCCACGGCCGACCCGGGCGTCCCTGGTTGGCCTGACAGGCCTCATCCCGTCCCACCCAATACACCCGCCTAAATAACGCACGATGCCCAAGGGTACGACGCTCCGCTACTCATAATTCTCAGGTGGACTTAACACAAAGACACGGACCTGGGTGACATAGTGTCTAGTGGCCTCCTCTTCATCCCGGCCTGATAGACGTTAGGGCAGCAATGGCGCACGCAAAATACATCTTAATATAAACAGGTCGGCAGGACCTCGTTGGAATTCGGGCACCTGACTGCATTAAGACCGCGGCTTTGATATAATACCACGGATTAGGAGCAATTTGCACAAAAATAGCTGCGGTATTAGAGCGAAGCCTCGGCGGAAGACAGTCGTTATAATTCATGCATGTCTCCCATGCAAGCGAGACATCAAACGAAGGCCAAAAGCTGCTCGAGAAAGATTCGACCAGCGGAGGTGCTTCACATATTGCATGATACGAATGTGATCAAGGGAAATATCACTCGTGATAGTTCATTTATCACATGATACGTGACTTCCGGTGCGTAATAATAGGCCTATATTGCATTATCATCAAATGTAATTACACGGTTCTTCAGATATTAAGTCGGTGGCCCGCTTTTATGTACGCTGTTACAACGAAGCGAATGTGAACGCGCTCAATAAATATCAAGAACCATTTGATAATTATTTCATTAGGTTTGTTAATGAATCATCCAGGTGGCAATTATATGAAGTGCGCTTAATGAAAAATTAGGTGATCATCGAAGACAATATTCCAACAGAGCACAGTGATTTTGCTTACATGTGCTCTGAACTGTAGACATACCGTTCAATCCCTGTGGGGACGGGACTAGGGTCACCTTAATCGCCCTCTTATCAGACGTGACACCCTTGTCGACCCTCCCCTCCCACTCCCGAGGTTCTTCGATGACATGTTAATCCCGTCTGTCAGTGGTTTCCCTCACGCTCACCCCATTCCCCGAGGACACGCGGGTAAGGGTCCGGGTCAGCCCGATACATGTCCTTACCCACGGTCATGCCATCAGGCGGGCCCAATGTGGCACCTACCCACCCTCCAGCCGAGCTCAGACAAGTATGCCATGATTGAGGCAGGACAAGAGTTGGTCTGGTAACCTGATGGTAGAGATGCTGGTGGGAGGAGGTCACATCCAGGGGATTCACGAGGTGAGAGCAGAGATGAACATTTATTTAAATGTCACATCAAAGTCAGACGACACAGCAATGGCCGTATGACCGCTAATTCAAGTAGTTCATGGTAACAAATATCAAGAATCTTCAAGGAGCATCGACACTGAAACAGCAAGTGTAGTTCAGTTGAATTTCCACAAAGATCGAGGGATTAGGTCATGAACCTCATATTGAATAGGTCAGATGCAGAGGGTGGCAATTTGGTGGCCTAATTAACATCCCTCCAATCTAAAGTGATTTCCAGGTCTGCATTTCAATGCAATAACAGTGATGAATTGAGCAATGATGTTGTTGCCTTTGATATTAAAAGGGACGCTTTGCTTTGGAAGATCGTGTCCTTAGCAGCACAGTTTTGCCTATTTGGCCTCAGTTGTCTCATTTCATTCATCCTGGTCACTTGTACCTCCGGTCAGGTCACATCTCCCTTACACCGCGGGCTAGGATGGTGTAGACATTGCTTATTTCGACCAGAATGTTCCAGAGGTGAATGACCGCCATGTTAGAATCTACCCAAATAATTGCATGGTGCGGATTTGCCCGAAGCATGTTACAATCCACATTTCGTATTTCCGTCTGGGTTTTAGCAGAAGCCGCGGAGATCTTTAGCAAATTCAATTACATCGGCGTCTCCTTCCCGATATCGTCTCGAGTCATTCTATATTGGCAGGCAGGGGGGCTATTACTCGTTGATGTATGCTCGTTTATTATGACCCCGTCCTCACAATATGCAATTACCAATATTCGATTGTATAATCTCATTTTCGCCATAATATATCTATCAATGTCTAGCACATTTCAGGCTCAATTTCGAAGAGCCTCACATTACCCCAATTGGCGGACCAGCGGAGGCAATTCTCGACCTGTCGCCTGCATCGGATGTCGCGGCCCGATGGTCAACATCCAGCCATGTGTTGCGGTAATCATGACCCTCTCTGGTGAGGACAGCCTCAATGAAACCTGCCAAAATCGGATAGGTTTTAATACCGACAACACCCTTGTCTGAGTCTCTAATTATGGCCGGGGTGGTTGTAATGGATGTGCTTCCCGGATGAAGCAGCCATCTTTGAAGTGATGGCTGCTGGAGATGGATGACCAGTCGTCGCTTCTGTCTCATCCATTCTCCTGCCCCAGATTCATAGCGGGGTTGGCACGGCACGATTTGAAACTGATGAGATACCACACTCTCGTCAGTAGAGACAGGATGGTAGCCTGAGATTTTAGTCGGGATGCTATCCAGGCGCACTGTCGTCAACGTCATCAGCGTCCTGACGTCACATCCGGGAGAACCGGATGGCGAACTGAATTTTGGACGTGTAGGTGCTAATAATTCATGGCAATGATTGGAAGGCTCGTCAACTATTTAAGACAACCCATAATCAATCACATGATCGTTAAGTATGGTCAGTCACATCCCCATTTGTCAGGTTAATTATAGTACCTTATAATGCGTATCCGCTTGAATAGGTGGGACGCATCCATGGGATGTGAGTAGCTCGACCATAGAAACCCAGTATTGACTCATGAATATAACTATGTTCCACTCGGTTTGTTAATATAAGCTCTTTGTGGCAACGTTCCCCTTTATGCCGTATGCAGTCGAATCACTGTTATTTCCTGCTTTGCAATAATCCAGATAGCGATGGATATTACAAGTTGAATATAGAAATGCATTTATATCATGAGCAGGTTCTTATTATTGATGGCCTATGATTGAATATGGCCCCCACCTTCGAATACTAGTCAGGTAGTATGCCTAGATTGCTCCCTACTCCGCCACCGATACGGACCAACAAATTCAATTGCATCTCCGTGATCGGGGTTTTAAGCAGGGTGTCTGGCGCTCCATTAGCCGACTGGACATTGCTAAGCAACGCAAAGAAGGAGAGAGACCTCATGAAGCAAGTATTGGTTGTAGATTGTTGATTGTATTGTAGAGCAAAGTCGTAAATCCACCCGCTGAATCGAGGCCGCAATGCCTTAGTTCGAAAGCAGACGACTAAATGCCAAGTTTAAAATTGCCCACAAAAACTCACTCAGCTCGGCGTATTCTGTTTTACAAGCTAAATAAGGATTTAACATGCTAATGATGATCAAGGGAAATTAGAATTTGTTTAGGGCTGAATTTAGCCGAGGATTATAAATGTTTTTACCGACTCCTGATTAGATTTTGTCCTCGGTGAGATCAGGAGTGTGGCGCAGTTGCACACATCGAGCTCCTCCTTTTTTATTTGCCGTTAGGTGTTCCGCAATTCCCAGAACTTCCGCAAAATTCTATTTGTCCAATTGTGTCAGTCTGGATGCGTCTGAAATCCCATTTGAGGCGGAGGAAATACACGACGACCCGTTCTTTTCCTACCTGAGAGTGGGATGCTATTACCGCCGGTTGTGGAAATAGGAGGCAGAAAAGTGGACAGTCATTGACAATGATTTGAATGCCACGCAGAAGCTCGGATAAAGTCGGGTAAAAGACGACACTCATGTCTGGAAACTTGCCAAGTCAATTTTAAAGCACGTATTCTGTCGCGTGATGAAACAATTCTAAACGGCAGACCATTTCCAAATGGCAAACTGGATTGTTTTTCACAAGTTGCAATGACTGAAACTAGGCATTAAATTGCCTATCTTTATAGGGCATGCACATTTATTGTCAATGTGTCTTTGAGTGATAAAGGTTGCGCCGGGTATGAGGTACTGATCTTATTAACAATAAATGACCACTGTGTCAGCGAAATGACTGAAGTTTTGTGGACCAAGCTAGACTAGGCCGTTGCCCTACAAGCAGGAGTCAAGTTCATTGGCAGTCGGTGTTACCTGAGTGCAAATCGACTAACGTTGTTATCTTAACTCCTGAATAACGCTCACGTGGACAGGGTAAGTGTCAGGAAACTCCCATGGCAATGTGAAGCAATTTACTCGATGCGTCCGTTTAGCGAGGCAACGAAAAACAACTCGTTATTTTGCGCAAGTGATTTACCCGCGCCCAGTAGAACTGCCCACGTTCTTCTCACTGACCAGATGTCGTCATAAATTACCCGGCGTGAGGTAGTCGGGTAGTAATCACTCACTGAACCGTCTCGCAGCTATGTTTACCTACACCGGAGCCTCACATGTTTCTGCGTGACCCCATCTCTGGCGCTAACCCTCGGTACACGAACGATACACGCGCAGTTGTAGCCGAGCTTATTGACTGGGGTTTGGCGCCGTAGATAAACCGACTGACGTGGCTGACGAACGTCTGACAGGGAAACGCCAAATACCACCATTTCCCGTCGCTCAACTATTTCCCGCGGCAACCCCGGGCACGCATTCCTCACCGCGGCAGCCGACAGGAAGATGCATAGCACGCATGATTAACAGGCCTTTCCGTCAGGCTCCTGTCAGTTGCTGAAGGTGATTGTCCAGCTTCCTCCCTGGCAATTTCACAATCAGACGCTCGAGCGGCCGTCTGACATTTATAAGTCGATTCACACCCCGACTTCGGTAAAAAACTGTCCGCGCTTCAGGTGCCCGTGATCGCTCAGCGACACTGATGGTGAACAGATATGGTCGGAGGTGAGAGTATATGGTCGCCTCGGTCTCCCTTGGTTACGTAGGAGTGGGGATGTGAGCAATTACCATAAGCAGGTGTCAAGGACATGCAGTAAGCTTACGTATTCACCGAAAAGTGATGTAATATAGCAAAGTAATTGCCTGATTGTCGTCCCTCTTAAGCAGTTCTCGATCTGTTGATATCTGGGTACATACAGGTAAATATCTAGCACTTGTCATTGACTTCAGTAACCTTGGTTATGAAACGCAAGTGTATCAGGTCACTGAGAAATGACCTACTCATAACAGCGAAAGCGATTTTTTTATAAGACAGGTGATGGATACACGATCTATTTAGAATCGTATGTAAACGATTACATACCTCATGAAAATAATTAAAGCTGCATAAAGTGAATTAATTTTTTTTTAAATGAGCTTTACCTGCCGCACCCTCCTTTTCAGGTGAAAACACATATTTAAAAAACCTGCTTTCTTGGTGCAAAATTGCCTATTTCTACCATACAATTGTCAATAAAAGACCTGCCGCACCCTGTTTTTCTGATTTTTTTTAAAAATCAGCCGCCCTTCATTTTAATTAAAAAGTGCTGCCTGAGAAACCATTAATTTACTTTTGGCAGCCTACGGTAGCGATGGAACATCGTTGGAGTTTGGCAACCTACGAAAATGTGTTGCACAACTTTTATAAAGATATGAAATCCTGTCATTATAAATACTAAGCTGATTGTTGTCTTGCACACGACATACCCTCCTGTGGGTTCGGCTAATGACTTTTCTCATGAACGAATATCTGTATTCATTAGTTAAAAGTCAGTGCGTATCTAGCCACAGATTCTTCATAGCAACCACCGCGAAGAAAACATCAGGCCTAACACCAGAGTCCAGCATCCATTTCTCTTCCATTACAAACTCCCGGTGATATACATGTAAGTCTCATGATGGCTCCATCTTTTTCTTAGCAGGGGTATAAAATAATGTCTCTAACCTCGTCGCTTGATGAATATCGATGTCAGCGTCTGAATCATACACGCATATATCACCATTTTATCGCCTGGGTGGGCGCTTTACCGGCATCGCAATTTGTAAGCGACCTTTATTGAGTTGTGAGTTTGAGAATTAAGAACGTGCCGAGAAGTGTGAGCGTGCGAGACAAAATGATTTGAGTCGGCGCGGAAGTGAGATGCTGGGTCAGACGGTGGGGACCGTCTGGGATAGGATGGGGCAAATGTCAACTAAGGCAAAAATACTGCCCATCATGCACTACGCGAAATGAGTTTTGACGAAAATTTAATAAGCATATCGATTTTGCCAATTATCAGTGTATCCCCATTATTCGTGCCCTATGCTCCGCCGAAAAACACACAGTCTTTGTCTTCATCATCCGTCTTGTTTGCCTTCGTTGATCTATAGCAGTGTCATCCAGCGACATAACTGGCGATTACTCATCATACATCCCTGGAAAAAGGCCGCCCTATCCGGGGTCCCTTTACACTGTTTACTCCCACCTCCCCAGGTTTATTCCCCGTATTTATCTCCTCAGCTACATTTATTCACCCCGAGCACACACTTCCAGCCATGTCGGCTGCATCGCGCCTCCTTCGAGCCCACTCAACGCCTCCACCGGCGAGAGTTTAAGTAAAATGCGATAAAACATGCTCATTTATAGCTTAGGGCTAATGTGCCGCACCATTTGTTGGTAGGCGGCGCCCTTTTAATCGCCAAGAAAAGGTGGATTGATCTGAATTAACAATAGGCGCTCTTCTTAAATAATCCAACTCACTTTTCTTCGGGGATGGATAGCAAATCTTTTCTTGCATTATAAGCGCTTCTTGGAGCGACTCACCAACATCTGAAATAGGATTTTAGGTTTACATCGTTTTGTCAGTGAATGTCGTCGATCAAATTTAGGACTCTGCCGGCGGGACAAGGGGAACTGTTTTGTCTGATAAGTCTTGAGGTGAACTATATGCACCAGCGATCCTGTTGTTATTTTCAAGAGTATGCATATATCAACAGGTGTATGTAAATGTCAAAAACATAAACAGTTGTTTTAGGGCACGATACAATATCATGGCTTGAGTAAAACCTGAAGAATTGCCGTTGGTGTCAGTCAAAAACGTATAACACTACCTTTCGCGCATGATGTTGTGAAGGGCTGTTTAATAGCCGTTGAAGTACTTCCTACGTTTATCACTTACCACTCCAAAAGGTGATAAAAGTCTTGAATGTTAAACAGCTCATTTCATTTGATGATGCATTATTGAAAGGCGCTTAGTACAATTGAACATCGTAATTTTCGCATAAATGCTTTATTTTGTTCTTAACTATGGAATAAGGTGCTAGTAGAAGAATTAAGTGATGTCAAATGTATATTTCGAGAAATAGATGACGCATAACTAACACGATTTGCCACTTTTAAACCCATTATGAAATCAAATGTAGAATGGAAATACTATAAATGGGCTCAAATTGGCCAGGGAACAGAAAACTGAAAGTATTTAACACAATTGAAAAATGTCCTATCTCTGGCAATTATAAATTTCATGTAATCATTTGACGAACTCGAGTAAAAGAAACCCCCTTTTATAGCTCAATTCCCCCGATTACGCCGAGCCAAAGTCCTTCTTTGTATTCGCCGCAACTTGTCTCGGCGTTAAGACATCAAATTTACGGTTCCTTTGTTAAGCCCTTTCCTCTCGCGCAAAAGGATTCCTGTTTACGCTTAGCGGGCCCATTTTAGTAAAGCAGGGATGAAACGAGCGATAAGCAAGTCGTTACAGTGCCTTATTGGCAATTAACTCGGAGCCTTTTCATTACCTGGACGTCTGCTTGTATTCACCGGACTGGTTTCGTGGCATCTTCCCGCCAAATCAGGGCCTAGACCGACTGCTGGCGGATGCTGAAGGAGCTCGACAGGGAATCTGGTAATTCTGACTGCCTGGAGACGGAGCTATATATGGAGAATAATAGGGTAATGAATGGCTATTTCCTCCATCTGGGCCTCAGGCGATCCCTGTTATTCGCTATTCAAACAGTACCTTCATCGCATATGATGATACTGATAGAGACGATCATGAGTGTATCAAATTAGTTTCTGCTTGTTGTCGGTTCTGCGATAACTAGGTTTCGTTATAACATAAACAGATAGTCGGGAGAAACATATTTTACAGCGATTCCTCGAACGGGCCGGGGGCCTGTTAAACAAGTTTATGAGTTAAATGATTAATCATTTCCAGAGTGGCACCAGTGGCCCGTTTTGGATTACTTCCTCTACTCGTCGTTTTAGGGCCCCAGATCTCGGGCATTGCCGCTTTAGGGACTTTGATGTCGGTGATTCGGCAGACACTCGGTGCAGACCTATGGAGGTAACGCGAGACTCACTCGCGTGGCCAACAAACGTGAGGACGTCGACCGAGCCGACCCGCGTATCTGTAGACGCCAATAAAACCTGCAAATCGAGCCCTGGTAATCGCCAAGCCGCTCTGTAAATGCCGGTGTAGCGGGCACCCAATGATAAACTGCTCTAAAAGCGACGTCTATACATATCGCTGTATGACGAGTGCGATGATGAAGAGGCACAGGAGATCTGAAACTACTGTCTTCCATTACCGGAAGGGAGCTAACAGTCCATGCGTGGGAAAAACACTTCAATCAGCCTGGGGTTTCTCAAATGTTTGAGCAATTACCACCCTCTCGTTCGAAGCTTTGAAATAACCGCCTCTTAAATATATACAGGCGTTATATCATAATTTGATTTAGGCCTGGCCTCTGTCCCCTGCTCAAGAGGAAAATACTATGTTATTTAGATTGAGCAGTCGTGGTTATGGGTTATCATAAACAATGTATATGCCCACGAGCTATTTCAGCGCCATAATTTGTTGGACAAATATAGCGAAGTG
The DNA here is from genome assembly GCA_035585475.1 of Armandia brevis. Taxonomy (NCBI): domain Eukaryota; kingdom Metazoa; phylum Annelida; class Polychaeta; family Opheliidae; genus Armandia; species Armandia brevis. The sequence continues at coordinate 22,479 of JAXGGS010004459.1, read as the reverse complement.
GAAACATGAATTGCCGGAAGGTGTGCCCGTCATTTCCTCTGACCTAGTTAATTGGCTTATCTCAGCTTAGAGACGTTTGAGGTCAGCAGAAATGCTTCCGTACATCACGTTATGCTATAATTCTGGATGAAGCTATAAAAGCAGATGAAAGGTGAAGCCTGAAGCTTCCTGTTAGACCAATTTATAGCTATATATATGCTATATGATAGTTGCGTATTGAGTATGATGGAATATCAACTGGGGTACGTGTATACATTGACAATAAGATACATAATTCTACTCGGTTAACTGAGATTAAAATTATGAAATGCTGATGTACATGTCTTTTTGTATATATATATATATGTAGTTTTATATAAAGATGCTATCTGCGTTGATTTAACTGGGTAAGCTTTATGATTAATTTGTAATCCGGTATGATTTGAATAAACTTGTACCTGCTGTTTTTATTAAGTATTCAGAATATTCTATTGATAGTATTTAAGTATTGAAAGTCAACAAAGGAGATATTAATTGGGCCAAAATATTCATATATATTTGACTTGTATCACCGCAGATATCAGATGTCTTCATTGTTTATGGCTTCCAAATAAACATTTGTTTTGACAGGCGAGTTGATGTATCACAAGTATGACGTCTCTTTGTGCACCGAAACTAAGGGGTTAATGACAGTGAGTCAAGGATTATTTCCGGACTACTGCTCTGAAAAACGTCAACAAGAATTCCAATAAAACTCCGCCAGACTGAATGAAATTCGGCTTTTCTCGTCAAACCTAATGTAGCATATCATTACTTCATTACGCAATGATTTTCGAGCGGAGATCATCATTGCGTGAGTCACGTTTGTAATGTGACTGGCGAAGACGCCGGCTCAGTGACTCAAAAACAGTTCAACCTGCAACCTTGTCACTTTGAGGTTTCTGCCAGGTTTTTGTGACAAGATCGGCCATGTTTTGAGTCAGACGAAGACGGCGTATTGCGCCGAGGCAGAGAGCGGCTCAGACTTCCATCGCCTTTCTGACGTGTCCTTGTCCTCCTACATCCGGGGTTTGACGAGAGCGGTAACTCCGTCCCCTTCCTTTATGGACGTCAGAGATATGAGTCGCTTGATCAGGGTACTCTCGAGGGCACTCATCGCCCGTGATGTACGGGGCACTAAGCTGCAGCGCGGGGGTATTTTACGGCGCCCCCTGGATTTATGGGGCGATGATTCGGGGTACAGTCATCCCGACCCGTGCTTTATGGCCGACTAAAGCCGCGTCTTCCATTGACGGGCACACTCGTTCCCGCGTAACCCTGTCTCGTTCTCGAGCGCACCGCCTCGTAAACAGTCGCCAAACGACGACGACAGCAGCAAGGATTATATGATTTGATGTCGGGAATTAATCGCCAATTATGAGGAGAATTTATAACTTTAATACCTCGTCCGAGAAACGGTTTTGGTACCTGGCGACATGCCGCTTGCGTGCAGTGAAAACTTAGCCAGGTAGCCAGGGCCCCTCCCGACTGTAATCAAAGCATGAAAGGAAACAGCACTTCCTTTTAAGGCGGGTCGTTAAAGTGCCTGCTCTTGACATTAACAAAGCGTGTATTTTCAAGGTCCCGAAGCCTTCGGCAGCACACATCG
>JAXGGS010004127.1:8484-20130 GCA_035585475.1 Armandia brevis | reverse complement strand
TCTTTGTGGCACTACGTTTTAAACTAGCAGATACCACACATCTTATTGATCCTGATTGAGCAGTAGTGCCTAAGTTAGAAGCGGCCTTTTAATAGTCGTTGTGTCCAGATACCCAAACTACTTTTTTCCTAGAATTCACGTCAGTTTGGCTACTGCTGCGTGAGCAACACAAGATAAGTAGTGTAGAGCGAATACATATGGCGGTGGCACGAATATGCATACTTCTTTCGCCAGTCGGCGACACGTGATCTCGTGATATACCGCAATGCAAGACTATATGCTGGCAAAAATCAGAGTTAATACTTGATTGATTCTGTCCTTATTTCTCATATAAGTAAGAACAATGGCTAGGTATGAATATAATCTTCTAATTAAATTTACAAAAGAGTAGGGACCTGTTCTTCATGGAAATCAAATAGTTCCTGTTTATTTGTCTCCACGGTTGTTTATAAAGAAGGTGTTCTCGTCATATTTTCATATTGATTTGATACGCGAGGGAAATCAGTTCAAGTTTCAATATTATGGTTCACTATTGTAATTCCTGATCCACTCTTTGTCCGCTCTGTCTAGGTCAGTGGATGTTTTGGAGCACCATTGCTTCAGGTTTGAACGTTCCCATCAGGTCAACAACATCCTCCCACTTTCCCTTTCTGCCTGCTTCTACCCAATCAATAGACTCACGTCTTTCCCGTGTAATCCACCTAGAAATAGCTTCTAGAGGTATTCCTGGCTCAAATACCGGTGTTTCCGCCTCTGATGACGTCAAACGACGTGACGTCATTGCCCTTGTTATTTCTTAAAGGGAAAGCCCTGATTCCGAGCAATGAAGGGCCGTGTTGCTGCAGCTCTTGGTCTTCAATTGTCTGGCGGGGCAGCCTTTGTGGCCTTTTGGTGCCTATATATAGCCCCTCGTGACGTCAGTAGGGACCGAGGGAAGACCCCACAGAGCTTATGACGTCAGTAGGTCCCTGGTAAAGCCTGAGCCCGACGAGGTCGATAATCAGTGAGCTGCTCTAGTTCTTATCTGCGTCACTTGCAGCTTCCAAGAGCTTCCCCGAGGCTAAATATAGCGGCAACGGGCGTCAGAGGAGTCACCGGATGACGTCACAACATGGCGTCAGATCCAGGGAATAGTTGAGCAAATGACGTTAGTACCGGATGGATTTAGCCCGGCACCACCTGAGCGGGGCGCGGCTGACGTCAGACGATCGATCAAGCTTTCCCGCCGTGCGCTATTTTCGGCGGGAAACGGTGGCGGGAATCTCCCGGGTGACGTCTGCTGCTGCTGCTCAGGTGCAATCCTCGGCTCCGGGCGCTTGCTTAGCGAGCAGAGCAGCCATCAGTCGGTGCAGTGACGAGGTGAGCCACTGCTCGGCATAAGCAACCACCGCCCGAGGGCAGGAGAGAAGCGAGCAGAACACAGGAGATGCGGGGAGAGGTGGCTGCAGAAGCCGACAGAAGCGGCGTGGCTCGGCGAAGCCAGGCTGCCGGAGGTGAAGGGGATTGAGGGTCAGCGCAACAACAAAGTAGAACACCTGAGCAAACAATGACCCGAGAAGGCCTCTCTCTCCATTCTCACTCTCTCCGCGAGCAATTCTCTGGTGGGCAATTCTACACCAGTGATACTGTGCTTCACTCAATTCATGTAACACAAGAGAACGCAGACCATTGTACAATCTTACCTTCTCTCACGCAGCACACAAGTCTAACAGGGTCAAACAGGAGCACATATTGCTGTCTCTTGTTGTTTTCTATTTAACTTTCCTCACAACTGATGGCTACCAGGGAAGTACAGTATAGGTCAAATCCTCGACGATGTTATATATTCCGAAAGAATATGAGTGTGCTTATTTTTCTCAAGACTCGACCGGCAGTTAGATAGACCAAACTCTGTTTTGCACTGAAACCAAATTTCCGTCACAAACAAAGACATATTCTTATCGTGTTTTTGTATTTCATTTATATATTACTTCTAGATCCTGTTTCCTACCGATATTCAATTTGCTGTTTTCATTAAGAGACCCGGCATTTTGTAGGGTTTTTTTCACCCAATGTTGAACACATAGACGTTTTCTGCTTGTTTGTCCATATGGGCGCATATTCATTTCTAACAGAGTGGACCTTATCTTATTTTGAATGCGGAAATAATTCTACCGTCATTTGCTTGATAATACGATATCGTTTTGTTTTACCATGGATTGACAAATGTTTACTCTTTGCCTATATTTGATTTGGGTGACTTATTTCCGGCAATTGCGATATGTTTGAAATTCGTTTGCCCCAGTGACCTACTTTCACCACCAGGTTCGTTAGAGTCGGCGTTAAGCCACATAATCTCTGATAGAAATGAGATAAGCTCAATACAAAGGTATCAGTAGTTCCGGGTAAACAAAAGCGGTTAGTATCAGGGGGATCTGAGGACGATGATTATACGCAGGGTGGGACGGTAAACCAGTGAGTGCGGCAAACAGGAAGCTGAAGCTGAGAATATACTATTAATAAGCGTTTTCCTGCCGCTAAGTGTATGACTAGGAGAAGCTGAATTAATGCATTCAATATATAATCAGTACGAAATGGACGCATAAAAAATAATAGTTTTGAATTCCGCCGCGGAATTACTGTCTTTTCCTCGGTAGTTCTTAGATTATAAGTGTCAACTGATTGTTCTAAATTATTGGGAATTCTATCTGTATCGATGGTGTTCTTTACCAGTCCGTGAGATAAATGTAGCGGTAAGAAAATCACCATGAGACGCAGGGGACACATGAGGACAGATCGAAATAAGCCGAAAGCTTTATCACGACAACATATTATATACAATCAAACACCTGCCAGTTAACTATTGTACCGACAGCAGACGTAGAAATCATCTTACAGAATCACTATCACCGAATGTTCATAAACATCCTATGTCAGGAACATATCAGCAGTCGCAAGCCGGAGGGGATATTATTGTTTCTCATGTCGAGCAGGGGGTGCGGGGGGATCGTTTCAATGTGACAATTCAGACATACTCCCTTGCACACAACCCTACCCCCCCCCCTCGCATACAACTCGATCACCCTAATGGTAATTAAACTTCAAAACCATCCGAATCCAGGAACCAACTCGCAGGAGCGATTCATATAGGCGGCGATTCGCGGAACGCGTAGGTTGGAGCATTAAGCCGCGAAAACTCTTTGGGTCTCCATCAAATAATGTAACTTTAATGTGCAGATGAGAGGCGGGTTGCAGAACGTGTGAGTTGATTGTTAGGAGCTGCCGCTCTGGTGTTTTAACGCGTACATGCATCACCGAGATGAAAGAGCCGGTTATATATCACTGGTATGGAGGCATAAAGTAAAGGTATCCACCTCGCAAGGCATTGTTGTCTACATCAAAGCCTTACCCGTGCATCCTGCTCAGGTACTGTAATCACCTCACAAAGCCCTTAAGGTAGACGCCAGGTAAAATATAAGTAATAAGTTCGGGGTGGATGGAATACGCGACATGAAAACAGCGAAGCGATTCACGCTGCTTTGTAAGTGGCAATCGAGAGCCTTTTAATCGCGGCTTGATTTTGCGTAGTAATCTAAGCGAGCGCGGACACATTAACAGCTCAATAAATAAAGAAACGTGGAATCATGTGTCTTCTGATAATCAGATCAAACACCGCCATCAGGAAATCAGTGTTCGTTATTTCGGAATAAACCTAGTCGATTCAGTTCGTCCGAAAAAAATCATGGCTATTTTTGAACGGAAATACTGTTAATTTAGGGATGTGTCTCTTGCTTTCGCTCTCACAGCGTCCTTGTATTCCAAACGCCGCCGAGTTTCACCTGTGTTATAAGGCAAACATCAAAAGTTCTCTTCATCTTCTCGTGTCACAAGACGCTAGAGAGTTCCACTTCCGGTCGCATTGACGTCACCGGGCCCCTAATCCGGGTGTTTACGAACAATGTCGTCCGCTTTTGTTCACATCCGCCGACGAACTGAAACCGGGAATTTTACCCTCGGTGACACGCTAAGATCAACGCTCGTTTAATCCACTTCATTAGGGGATTAGCCGAGAGGAGTCTGATTTTACATTAAGAACGCGCGGAGACATGCAAAGCTGATCCATTTGTCCCGGCTAGAGTCTTGTTTCCGCACGCACAAAGTCCTCGCAACCCCGGCAAATCCAAACTCACACTTATAAACAAATTTCCCCCGTTTACTTGTTTTAATGGACGACGACGAGACAGGTAATTAAAGTTATTGTCTCTAGTCCGGAGGTCAGGGAATGGGGACTTCCAATAATGTGAAACACGTCTGGAAATCATCAGGTTTTGCTTCGTATTCATATCATTGTTCCGTGAGCTTCGCGAAGATGAGGAAATACTGCAGCCGTTTAGAATGCCCGCGTGCCACCATATGTGGGTGCAGAATTTCCTGGCAAAAAGTCAGACGAATTCTATCCTTTAAGGTGGCCTCTTATGTGCATGTTAACCTATATGTTGTATTCATCTCAGTGTTCATATATTGATTGAATAAACGTACATATGTAGTTATTCTTATTACAAGTTTATTTCTAGGCGCTTTCATAAGGGAAACCACGTGATTCTGAGACAACAACCCGGGGTCACAAGAAAACCAACAATTCTGATGTAAATTAATCAGATTTCTAGTGGCGCCTAATGCTCCATGCCAAAAAGATGATCCGATGAAAAACCTCGTAAGGGCGTCCAGGTAAATTATTTAGCGTTTGTCAAATCACACTTTCTATACCTATTTTGACTATTTAGCCCAGTGAACTAACATTGTAGAATGCATTGAAATTATAGATGTGTTCATGTCCGTTTTACATCTCCGCAGGTTAGCCCCACCGTACGTGTTCAGACCTTGACTGTGAGGACAGAAGTCTCAAGCTATACAGGCAAGGCTGTGTGATCTCAAGGGAATAGTGCGACACCATTCAACAGAAGAAACCATGATTAAAACTAAAGCTCGATCTGAACTTTTAAAATCCACACTGCTTTCAATAATGTGGATATGACGACCAAACCCCTGCGAGAATTCCCTGGATGCGATGTGACTCGATAACAACTGAAAATTCAGTGTAATGCAGCTAGTGTTTCCCATCCTGTGCAATTGGATTACTTTAATAAAAAACAATCTGTTACTAGGAGACCGCCAATCAGTTCTCCTAGGAGTAGCCAGAACATAATTGGATTTATGAAATACAAACTTCATAAATTACACTCTTTTGTCGAAACGTGCACGTATGTTGCTGCTATCAGCGGATATCACGTGACCGTGCTATTGAGTGCGATTGGATCAGTTATCAGAAAACAATTTATTACGTGTGTGCAATAGCTCTCAATGACCTCAATGGATATTAACTCAAGGGATACGTTAATACATATACGTTACGTTAGTACATATATGTGACACTACCAATGGCTGTAAAATTCAACAATTTATTCATCTTCTTATTAACGTCAAATTTACAGTTGTATGTAATTTAATCCCTTAGAACCGCCATATTAGTTCGGCTATTTTTTCAATGGAACATCTTATCATATCACTACAAATTCCGACATAATTTTATTAGTTTTTTTCTGTTTGTTAAAATGAGTCAAAGTTTACCTATAAAAGATGGTTATGAACAGTATGAACAACCAATAATATAATGTTGCTTGTATTTGAAATTCCGCATGACCATGCCCATCATGCGAGCATGATCAAGTTGACAACTCAAATGTTGATGTCCTTATAGATACCTCGGGAATATCCAAATGCTAATTTTGGCCCCAATAGATTTTATTTACTTTTGCCACGATCTTTTAAAGTTCGACGTTTTATAAAGGCGACCGAAAATCCCGATTGTAGATTAGCAACATCTGTAAATATTATGTCTAATTGAACTGCAGTCCTGCGTCAATTGAGTTGTGTGCGTTTGCTCTACTATTCAAAAAGGCGCGAACCAGGAAGAAAAAACATTATCATAATCAAGTCATTCAACATAATTAACCTATAACATTCGGTCTATTTGTATAACATTCTGAACCTTTACAATGGCCTCCCCCGCGGAATAAGCTAAATATAGCGCTCTGTCTAAAACGCCATTGTATTTAATCCTTCAACCGCGGCATTTTAACGCTCAGGACCATATATATCATTTACAAAAAAACTGGCGAATGCATGTACACACGACAACTGTTGACAGGCCGTGTGTCTATTTATAACCTGGGATATACCTTTGTATTGTGTAACACTGTGTTTTGTCTCCTTTCACTTCGATTGACGAGAGGGCATCCCGCCAATGACGTCAATGGGATATCCTGCATCTACGTACTGATGCCTATTTTTAGTACTCATATAGACTTTATTATAATGCGTTCGCGCCCCGTATTGACCCTCTCACGGGTTTGACGTCATTAGCACGTCACGTGACCACTTAAAGGTGATCCCTCGTTCTGGTTTAGGGCCACACACACACAGAGCCACAGTTGGGTGCTTTTTGCTGTTGGATCGATCCATATAGGCCGCGTTGATATAAAAGCACTTGCGGTGACTGCCCGGGCTCTAGGTGCGGGGGGACAAGTGCGCTGATGTGGTATACATAATAACCTCCTCATCTGACGTTCGGGGGCCTGGGTCTTCAATAGGCACATAAATATAACAAATATTTGCTTTCTTTTTTAATATACCATCCCTATGGGGGCCTGGGCTTTGAAGAGCACATACATATACGTATGACAAATATGTGCTTGTTCTATTTTTTACCTATGTGACACACGCCTTGATGTCATCTAGGGCGAGTACTTTTCCATTTCAAGCAGGTAAAATCTAAGAGTAAATTGCACAAGGAGTAACTATTAAGTCTTTGCCTGGAAATTAAATAAGTGTTTTCGTAGAATGTTGCATGAAATCGGGTGTCATATGCAGGAGTACGCTAATTATGTAATTAATTGTTTGATAGACGAAAGAATCTTTTAAATTTGGAATTGTTAACCTAGAAATTTGTAGTGTATTTGATATATTTATTTTGATGTTAATTTCGCTGCAAGAAACTCCTACGTATGCATGTACACTCATGATTTCATTCAGTAATAATGTATGATGACGCATTTAATAAAACACAATTAACAAGCAGATGTATGCCTTTTAAATATTATGTCAATTAGGACAATGTACACGACAAATGCATTCATTAGGATAGAATCGTGCACCAGTTAAAGAAAGGTACTGCACGATTTATAACATCTGCATGTGTTCTGATTAATTTAAAATTATTACATTTAGTAGCTTCCACGCATAACTAATCTCTCATCTTTGGTGCCATCGGTAGTCAGTGATCTACTGATCATCGGGTACCTGGTTGTTATTGGATGTGTTTGTCAGAGATTAATCAGATTCAACCGGGGGATCTTACACGCGTACATGGGGGTAGCTGAAATATATGATATAGCTAGCAAGAACGGATACATGCATGCTCATATAAGCAAATAATGTTAGAATTGTCAATCGAGGAATTGTTATGTCCAATAAAGAGCTATAAAGAACTCCAATATATCGGACATTTACCAAGATGCACTCAGAAAGTCAAGTTCGCTATCCGTATGAGCAAATGAAGCGCGTCTACGTTATATCATGGAAGCTTGCCTATTAAAACAGAATTCATAAAATTGAAATATAAATAGCAATGGATGGACTTTTCCTTCACTCGTGTGTCAGAGAATTCCGCTTTATCGTACGCAATCGATTTCATTAAATATAGTCTCGTATTAAAGATCAGTCGTGAACGACTTGTAACCCTAGACCAAAGATCAAGGGTCCCGCCACTTCTCATATACTTTGCACGCTCTCATTCATATGCAAATCATCTAACTCAACTGCTATTGACATCTGAAATCACATGACCATAACCATGTCGTAATCGCTTGTGATTTGACGCATTACTCCCGTCATGCATTGCGAGCAGCTAGTTAAATAGCTCGGCTGGTTTCGTAGTACTATTATAACCATGAATGGGACGGTGCTGTGAGGACCGACTGTGGGCTGACTAGATACATATCGAGATATCTTTTCTTTTTTACACCCTAGAGACATTCGTGTTATCATGCTGTTGCTTAGGGGACCGTCCATGGATTTCTTTAGTTCACCAGGACTGAGTAAAGCTCTACAGAGTCCCGCCGGGTACATGGATACCGAATTAGATGATATACAAGATATAATCGAGGAGGATGCCATCACAGATGAACTCTTCAAGCTTTTTAAAGGTAAGTTGTCCAATATATGATTAACAAAATTGACTATGGTTTTGTTTTATTTTACTTTCACTGACTACCATGCGTTGTTCTGTGTTGTCTGTGTTTGTGTGATTTTGAATGTTGAATTATTTGCACGATGAAGTATACATGTTTGTAACTAACTAGATTTGCGGTATCACGTTGCACTTCTTTAGTTGATGATTTAATGTGGACTAAAAACTTATAACATATGGTTGTTTTTATACATCATAATTATGTGAATAGTATGTAAGCTATGTAACATGCACCAACTGCAAACTTGCATGATTGACATTTGACTTATTTTTGCACAGATTTGAAGTTTCCAGACGCGATTCAAAATTTTATGGATTACTTTCAATATACAAGTATATACTTACTAGCTGACATTTATGTAATCGCTTATATTTTTTTTAATGGACGATACTATATGACATGTAAATTCAAGTTTGAGACTGATATTTGAAGACCAATAATCGAGGTAATAATCGATTTTAATCAAGCTATGAATTTATTTTGAACTTAAGCAAAATAAACACATAGGATGCTTAATATATCTTCATGTTCACTTATTCGGATTATGCCCGACTATTCAAACCCTGGCCTCAAACACATACAATGTACACGAATATTGGTCGCTGTGCATTTCTTGGTAACGGGTATATGGTTGCCAAGGACAAAGTATTCTTTTAATTAACTGCCGGCTTCACCCGGGCATAATATTTAAGTCGTATATACTTCCTGGATCGGTTGTCCTTGAGTGATTAACATTTACAGACAATGAGAAGTAGATCTGGATAACCTTGAGTTAGGTTTAAGGTAGCATAGGCCGGCTGATTACCGTGGTACAACGAACTTAGCCTAGATATCAAGCGCGCAAGTTCGAAAAGGAATCTCCTGTCGGGGATGCCCTTCGTTGAACAGCACTTCATCTATAAATAGCACCTACCTACGTCATTGACGATAAGACGACCCCTCGTCAATGGTATGTAGAACGTAGGCTCACAAAAACATAATGCCGACAGGTAAACAGATTTACAATGGTGACAAACAACATATAAACTTTTCAAATCGTCCAAGCGGTTTTATAAACGATCCAAAATAGTACGAAATTTCCACAGTTAAGGGATTGCCCCTAAAGCAGTTGTTTTGTAAATAATATCTGACGATGCTCCTTATTAGTCATCCTCCCCGAAGTTATAGACAGAGGGCCACTTGATATTTGTGATCATAGGACTTTTTTTTCACTTCATTTACGTCATTTACGCAATCAGGTGATCCACAAACCGACTGAGTCATATATCGACGATAAACAATAGTTATCTTAAGTTGACTGTTTTTCTGTTAGAGTTACCAATGGTTACATACATTTCATGGTCAAAAATATGATGTTGTAAACAAGGACTGATTGGATGGTGATGGTGGCTTAGTAGGGCATGTTTACCGCAAAGTGAGCGCATCTCAAATGTCAGTCAGACAATTAGCGTAACTGATATTTCTTGTGGCAGTCGTCTTTAAAAAAAAGGCTATAAACATAGTTTCTTTCAAAAATGAATTCATTGAGACATGCATTGTTAGAGTCATCTCGTGAGAGGAGGACATATATCAGTTGCATGATTTACTGCACTTGCGTCAAAGTGTTTTAGTCAAAGCATAAACAATGCATAACCATGCAGTTTGCATACGGTACATATATTTTATCAAAACATTAAAAAAATACAATTAACGTGCTGAGAGACACATCGCTACGACAATTCTATTTTTACTCCATAAATAGGTGTTCTCTTATGACGCATTGTTTATTTATAAACTCATTCTCCATTAGTCATACTTAATGATTTTAAAACATTTGGGGATTCCTCCTCTGATGACGTCAAACACATAAATTCAGTTTGATAAGCATGTACATCGGCACAATAACAGTACGTCATCAAGGAAACCCCTATCGTGGAAAAGTACCATTGAGTTGGGATTGTAGATCCCCTGAAACTAGCACCTGACGACCGTATGCGCATGACACTTGATCACATGTCAGGACGATCGGTTTTCTCTTTAAGATTAACATGTCGTGCACGTAATGTTGTATTGTCTGCGGTCGTGGGTGCTTGTTGCGCAATCCTGTTGAAATTATAAATCGGACTTACATTGTAGTAAAGTGAGACATCCAGGCAAAAAGGGCTACGTGCACGTACACCTTTATTCATTCACTGGTGTTAAGGGAAGAAACGATATCTGCTTAGTACGCTAAAATAAATTGTGCAATGATTACTGTGTCACGCAGTTTGAAACTGATGTATATTTCATGTGTAGGATTGGATATCACACTCGAAATTTAACCCGTGTGAGCATTTAAATTAAATTAGAGAGGAAAGGACATTATAGTATATCTTTACAATGGACGTATTTCATAATTGACTGAGATCCACATTAAATTGGCACTTACGCTAATAGGGTCTGAGGATTGGATTCCTATTTGTAACCTCGCTTTAACTCGGAACTTGATATGAAACAATGGAAACTAACAATCAGTGTTTACCCATTAAATCGCTATCTGTTACCATATTGATTTACAGATTGTTATTAGTAAGGGAGTATAAAATAATTAAAGGTTGTAAAGCGTTAGGTTTATGATACTATGATACCATTGCTTTCGTGAAAGCTTGATTTCAACGGGTTACAATATCATACAGCCTGTCCACGGAACTGAATATCAGAATACTGTAGGGCTCACTCGTCTTTAGTGGACTTATATCGATTTCCAGATTATTGAAGTGGTCTGTATTTTAGGTGATGTGTTTGTTATGAGTCTGCAATGTATAGCGTCTGTTTTTTTCATCTTTATTGCTTGCGTGCGTTTACGTTCAGTTACATGCTTTGTGTTGTGTGTATAATTGTGCGCCGACTCGATGATATTGTTGTTGGTAGAGCGGCGGCCACACACGTGTGTCACCGGGGATGATTTATACTCCCAAGTAACTACCCCAGCATCCCCCTCCCGGGCTAAATCTGACGTGCGCCACCTTAATCACCACCGACAAGACAGATGGCCGTCCTCATCAGTACCGACAGCCAATCACTGTCTTCTCACTGTCACCAACCATCGTCGTCATAGTAACAGTACTCGATCTGACACCGGTAGTTAGTTCCTCACCTCCTTAACGACACGGGAATATCATAAGTGCTTGTTCCTAAGACAAAGAAGTGATTGAGTCATTAGATCCCGCCCGCGAGAGTCTGTGTGCCAAATGAATAATCACCGGTGACAATTAATTAAAATCGTCTCATGCATCAAGGATTCAATGGTTGAGCAATGTGCTTGTACATAGACGAACCCTGTATTCAGGCTTTGGCACAAACTATTCGAGCAAGATGCCATTATCAATTTTTTATGGAC
>JAXGGS010004016.1:0-16876 GCA_035585475.1 Armandia brevis | reverse complement strand
AATCACATGACACGTTTTGTTGCCTGTGAGGCTGACGACAAACAACAATCCAATATATTAAATTCGATAAAGCTCGTATTAATAATACAATTTTTCTGATCAATTTGAAAATACAATTAATAATAAGTTAGATAGCATCTCTAATATATTCATTTAAAACATCTCAAGCGTGGTGCTACCGTGGGGTGCGCCTTCGGGTAGGATTTAATTATAAGGGTGTATCTTTTCTTTGTATATTTGATATCGGCATATTATGTGGCATAGGCATGATTTGGAGCTTAGAGGTAACCCATACAGCTGAAACGAGAACCCAGCTGAGAATAGCGGACACTTCTAATCAGTTGGATCAGTTAGTAAAAGATACATGTAAACCTACTGTTTAAGAATATAAATTTCAGTTTGACATAATGTGCTTTATCATGACGTTACATTTGTGTTTCCCTTTATTGAGTAATGGAATGCACCCAGCACTGGAAATCCGAATTTCTTGATATATTGTCTACTCACTTGTCCTTAACATCAAAGCTACTTGGGCGTGTTGATGAATTTTGGTCACATTGCCCAGACGAGATTAGATGATATACCTTATTGTGGGTTGACCTACCTGTACTATCTGGTTGAGCAGGGAGGAGACGAGCTTCTCGAGTGTGGCGTTTTCTGCCTGCTCCGCCACTACTCCTGTGATGCCCCCCATGCACGTGGTCAAACCGTCCATCAGCGAGGGGATGCATTCGGCGTTGCTAGCCAATTTAATTAAAGTTCGTAACGACTTCTCCGTTTCCTCCAGTGGATTTCTCTCTGTAGAAAAGAGGAAATTGGTGAAAGAAATGGAATACAGATTTCGCCTCTATTTATACCTGTCATCTGAAATTTGTACAATTAACCATTCATGACATTTAGTTGGTTACCTGGAAAGTTCCATAACTCACTGAAATCAAACGTGTATGTATGTCGTATAGAAATATTGCTTGATGATTGTTCGCCGGTTTGATACATCGATCTGATATACTTTCTACAATTCAATAAAGTTCTAACCCTGGGCTCCCTGGAATGGCTGATAAGCGATGTAGCATTCACATATTCCAAGAATGCAATGATGAGGGTAAAATTAAATGGAAAATGTCACGGCTGTATGTTAACCCTAATATATAGAATACTGGGTGACCTCAATTCTCGGAAAATTGTATTACTAAGTGCACGCACTGTAAGTGATAGTTAGTAAAAGTGTAGTTGCTACTATGTAGTACATGTATCTGCATGTATCAGATTGGTTTTCCTGGTAATAATTTATAGATACTCATGAAAGTGTGTAATTAGACTTTCCTGATGGACCCAAAACAAAGATAAACATGCATCATCGATACCTTGTAGCACAAATGGCTACGCATCTGGGAGATGACCAATTAGGATAACTTCCTATTTTGAGCAGTTTATCACAGTAAATCAATATTAATCATACTTTATAGATTATTCTCCACGGCATTATATATACATGCAAACAAAAGGACAATATCAATCAAAATCAGCCTCTAGATTTGATCTGGTTAGAAATGTGTCGGGAGAAAAGAGGGACCCTACAGGTCTGTATAGGTCAAACTATTAATATGGTTTCCTGCTGGCTGAGGAAACCTTACCATGATATCGGTTCTTCTAGGCACTTCTTGCTTGCTTAAACCGTCAAGTGAAATACATGTATACACAATGCGCATGCGCTATGTTGTAGAGACCTTTCGCTGTGTTGACATAAATTGTATCACATTATATCATCCTTAATGACAACAGCCGCGCATCAGTCCAGCATAAATCTATCAGTGGAAGCTAATAAGGAAAAGGCATGGTTCCATTACGATTGCTGATGTAAACAAAACCAAACTCTTTCCATTTTCTTTGCTATCGATGGCGGCTCTGGAGCTCGTAATCAGCAATTTATGCCATGCCGCAAACATTGATCAACCAATGCTATTAGATTATTAAATCTACCTTTCTTATGAGCCGCAACTTCCTGGTTTCTACCGCGTTTTAACGCGTGCCTTCTGAAACTGTCAAGAACTGACATACCGGAATGAGGATTTACATGGACACATTGTACAAAACAGGCGAGAGGATGAAAACTAGCCTGTCTCTGCGTGAACGACCGATGAGTGCTTTACTGTGATATATGTTGAAATCTGCAAATGTCAGCGTAATTATCGAAGACACGGCCTCTTTGGTCCCACTGCTTCGATTGATCCGAACCCTGGATACTGCAGCACAATTAATGAGGAGTTGGACACTGATACCAGTGATGTGTCCACAACTATTTCCTGATCCAGTAGTCAAAAGAAGAAAAAATGCGCTCGTCCGCATAGCGTTTACTAGATCAAGTTGATTCAGCACATGTCTGTCAAATACAAATCAAAGGCAGAACACTGGACTATGCTAGAATTGGGGTTCTTCTTCTACATCACGTATTTCAGTATAAACTAGAGTGCAATTTTAAATACATGGAAACAGCTTATTATTGAGCCACATACTCCATCTACAGCCTATCATTATTCCCGCTTTAACGAGGAACCTAAACACATAAGGTAAATAGTTCATGATGGCAGTTGTTTAGTTGTGAAGTATCGAGTCTTCCGTCAAAGGTAAGTGACGCAGATAAAGAGCGTGGTGACAGGTGCTCGCCGCTTCCTCACCGATCCACGTATATTTATAATACACTGACAGACCGGAGCCCGGCACCCCATCCCCAGCCCAGTTGTTAACAAAGCTTATGAGCGTAATGATGTGATTTCGCACCGCCAGACTCCAACTCCGGGTCAGAGGAGTCGGAACGACGACATGCTCAGGTAATTATCGTCGATCTGATGTCGCTTTAGTACCGGGTATAGAAAGAATCGCCACAATCTTCACGTCCTGTTGCCTGCCTCGGTTTTGGCGCCAAATGCGACATGAAGGGCAGGGGACAGTGTATCGCACCTAAGCCATTCACTAAAACTTTCCCATAATTAGTATCTGAGCAGTCACTTAGATACGTCTGTATGCCCCCTGGCATGTAAATTCATTACTAGGCTGCAGTTCTTGTCCATAGAAACGGCTCGGAAACAATTGCAATGACGTTAGTGGGAAGTTGCGAGCTAAGCAAATAATTTACCGTGTGACTTGTGCCTTGTACTCACGAGGAAGCGGCCCACGGGGAGCAAGGTGACCTTTAGCTCAGGTCCATTCAATGACCTGTCCGCCCCTTGGTTTTTGTATGGATGCTCACAAGCACTTGTTGCTTAATGGTCACTAGAGACGTCTTGATTAAAACAAGAGCCAGACTGATATCAGGCAGCACCAAGCGGATTCAGATGATCTGGTAATCGCCTGACGCAATCCAGGGATACAGCGGCTGCGGTAATCCGAGGTCGAGATTTGCTGACTTCGGGTCTGGTTCTGCGGATATCAATGCACTCGGTGTATTTGTTACGCCGATCAATATATTTATAATCCGAAAGGATATCCTCATTCGTAGTAAATGACAACGATATATGCTCTAGATATCTAACCAAATTGAGGAAGTACAAGTATCTCAGGAATCAAAATATTTGCATTTCAAGATTCAAATCGGGCGTTTTATGTTTCAACGAAGCCAGACCCCCTGTACGATTGTACGGTTAAACCCATTATGGTAGCCTTTGGTATGACAGATGAAAAATGTTTTCCTGGATCCGTTTTCAGTTGAAGCTATCAATATACCGAAAAAGTACGTCGCCACGAGGGCTCATAAATTATGCTCATACGACAACATATAGCGTTAATAAGTATGATTCAGATTGGGGGTACATACTAAGCCCATATCTACATGGTTTTTTAAGTCTACAATGCTCAGTGGAGGTAAGATTTCGAGGGGTGATTGTTTAATTTGATGAATGCTGAGAGAAAACCATGTTGAATCGCCTGTATGGTGATTCCAATGGTGAGTCCGCATGTTTTGGTAATTACTCGGAAGCAATCAACAGAGAGCTCGTGCGGCTTCACCAGTCAACACCAGAGGCCTGCGCGAGTATAATAATATCAAAGCCGAAAAGCGGCACGAAGCCACTTGTTGCGGTGGTCGGGGTAACGACTGTTGAAATGTCATCTAAGTGTGACTTTCTGATCAAATATCGAGTAACAGGAAGTGGTCCTCAGACGCTCGACCATGGCGCCAGATCGCTTTAAGAGACGTATCTATGGGTACCGCTCTATATTAGGAAAGGCGCATGTGATCGAAATGGAACAACTCGTTTGGCCTCATTCGCATCGAGTCGAATGTCACTTGATTGTGAGGTGCTCGGCTCTGAGACACAGCACATGTACACACACAGCTACTCGCACTCACACTCTCACTCACCTGAATATCTCTAGCAAGGGCGGTGCTATATGTATTACTATAAATACACTTATACATGTATATATATCACAAGTAAAAGGAGAAAGAAGTGGAGACGAAGTGCGACTAAACAGAGACTTCGATGTACATAATCTGTCCTCAATCTGAAAGGCGGGTAGGTAATTACACTCTCCTCTACAAAATGTCTGCCTACCTCCATCCTCCATCGCTTGATCTCCTAATCCCGACCGGAATAAGATTAGGCTCTCCCAGCGAGTATGGTTCAATATTTCCGCCACGTTAAAGATATACAGTGTTACTGTATTAGCTTCTCACACACACAAAGCAAGACCGCTATCGTCGGCTGACGCGCCAGAAAAAGGCCAACTCCGTAGAATTAATATATCGCACATGATCAGCAGGACTAACACGTTATCTTAATCAATGAACGCCGGAGTGGCACAACACAAAGCTTTGGCAGATACTGTTAGCCAGCACATGAGAAGGTGTATGCTGCGCCGCGTTACAGGTGCAAATGCCAGATCTCCCGGGCTGACTTCGCGAGCATTCTGTCGGCGTCACGCCATCACCTCTATCGCTGGCATAGAGTCTTGCGAGGTTAGACACGGAGTGGCTTTGACTCCAGGCTCCCGAGAGAATATCGCACACACATACACACACACACGGAGTCGCACGTGTCCTCGGCAAGAGGCGACCACAGCTATAGTCGGGCCCGACGTTCCACACTCGCCTGGCTCCAAGTCCGACCCGATCACCGCCTCATTGAGGTCCGTATTCACGTACCAATCCACATCCTCTTCACTCTCGAATGCGACGGAAATTTCTTCGAGTAGATCTCGCCATAAAAACCGAGATTTATGATGTCCGCCTGATGAGCAGAAGCTGGCGCAGCTTGCTAGTTCACCGTCGTTTACTTTCCTGGGGCGTGCGTCAAAAATTAGTGATGGAGTGAAGCGATCTACAGACACTCTTCTCTCCTCAGCCAACTCTTTCCAATACCTTCAGCTGACGCAGCAGCAATGGTAGCGGGCGTGGGCAGGGCAAATGTGGGTAGAATCAACGCAATCTCGTCCAGGCAGAGGTCTATCAGCGATGTCTAGTGCTGCAGTATCAACAACAACACACACACGGTGTGGAAATATGGCGGCGGCAGCTAGCGATGCACGTGTTATGGCGACACAAGAGGGTATCCCCGATTCGATTGAGTTTGCTCGAGTTAGTTAACGATGTGCTCGCCTCAGCCTCTGATCTTCGCATTCTTACGTGCACATACACACACCCGACTCGTATCGCGTGATCTCACCGTATTGATCCATTTAAGTTGTGTAATACTCTTAAACTCACTTATCTACAGGTTGTCGCTCGTTGCTGGCACTCGTGTCAATCACAAATAAAGAGCACGAGTCGGGGTCGAACAGGAATGCTTTACCCACACAGCCACACCGATATCCGGCATGAGAATGAATCACGGCGTTTTCAATCTGTCCTTCTGATTGTGGCGCCGGTTCAGCTGGTGCTTCCCGCGGTTTATCTGTGAGCAGACGACAACCTGAGCGCGGATCTGAGCCGGACTGAGGCGGTTTCTGATCGGATGGGCTGGTGTTCAGTAAAACGGTGCACCACCAGGCGCAGCTGGTCTATAGCTATCTATAACAACTCACCTATGATGAGATTATTATTAGTAATAGTACGCATTGTTTTCCCTAATAAGAACATCTCGTTGTATAGATATATAACAGGTAAACTGTAAGGTAAACAAACCATCAAATCATTTCCAACCTGTAATCTGATTTTGCGTCCACCACAAGAGTTGACAATGGTTTATGAATAAATTATGCCCATATCCGCGTAGCCGTGTGACAAGGCCTTCACAAATGGCCCATGAGCCGCTCTTAAACTTGTCAAGGCCTCCCGGGCATCAATAGTCAAATCGTTGCCACGCAATCCGTGTGCCATGCAAACGATCTACGCACTGAGGCGGGGTATGGGCGAGTGGCATTTATAGGCCCTGCCCGTTCGCATCGAGCCCATCACAGTCAGGCAGAGACCGCTAACAACAACCCTCATAAACCCTGGTCGCTCTAACCAGGTTTTATGACGCAGTTATTAAAGGTGGGTCAGAAGTCGTAAAAATTCGACAGATTTTATGCCGATTGACCGCAAGACTTCGTTACTGGTGTCCACAAGACAGCGTGGTCTTGCTGCTGCTACGGAGCAATTAGATGAGGACATAACACACTCCGGGAAAGGAGAGCACAGGTTCTTTGTGTGCTTGCTGAGGTAATTGTGGTGGCCGAGCAGTGTCTCTCCGTCTGACAGATTCTGTCGATGAAGGATGAGGGCTGGTGCTTCAACAAAGACGCTTGATGTGGCAACGTCACCCTGTTTACCCTCCCTACTTCTTCAGTGCAGACAGAGTGCTACATCAGCAACACATCTACAGTACACATTCATACTCTAGCTTATGTCACCTCAAAGATATAACGTGAAATGGTTATAAATACGTATATGTATTGATATATACGCATTATCTTGCGTGATATGCCTCTTACTCGCTCAAACTAAATTGCGCCACACCATTTTTTTATTGTTAAGTACTGCTAGCATGGTTGACATATCGCGAGACGAATCCCCATTTCTATAGTATTACATCATTGAATATTATATACGCTCGACGGTTTTTATTTCTCGGCCGTCGTTCACTTGTTTCCCATTCAAATCTATTCATGGATCACCTATTTCATCGACATGTAAACAGTGGATGAATTGCTCTCTCCTTTGATATTTAGCGATTTCCAGAACCAATGCGTGGCTTAATCTCGTCGGTTATGGAGATTACAGCGGGAAGACCTTTTATGATGTGTGCCTCACCGCCACTTACAGTGACGTTTTGATATTTGAGCATTAATATCCATGTGACGCAGCCTGGATAAATGCCGTATTATATGAGTAAACCAAATACAAATTACTCGATGACATCACGATCGAGATTAATCAAGTATATGCGCATGCGGCCATCAATGCAAAAATATGTATTTATTACTACGCAAGTATTAGTAACAATCCTCCATGAAAAGCTTGTGTAACTACTGCATGATTAGTGAATGCAGGTGTTCCATAGTGGTTACACAATATTAATCATTCACCAGGTAACTTTGCAATTAAAGGCGCTAATTTATTCCACTTAATTAGCATCAGAGGATGACAAGTGTTGATATGTATAATGTATTAGGATTACAACACACGTATCAGCCTTGTGTCAACAAGGTTGAGAACCTTATGAAACATGGTTTAGATACAGCATTATATTTGAACTGCATTTAGATCATCTGCGGATTATCATGTTATTCTGACAACAATGCTTGAATAATCGGATACGGAATTTATATATCAGAAATCTAATAAACCGAGCTCTAAAGTTTATCATACAGCAAGGACAAACAAGGAGACTTAGTTATGTCTGTATATAAATAACCTCTAATGGATCTAATCAAAGCATCTATAGTCGAGCGCGCATTATCGGCTCAATGATTTCAGTTTAATCAAATATGAATCAAGGTTATCATCCACACATGCATAAGGCGATGCCTGCAGTAAAGAATATTCCTGCTGGCGTTCTGCAACTGCAAAAGTCAAAGTCCTGCTGCAGATGAGACGTCGACGTTGTTGACGTGTTACCTGAATTGAGCGGATTAAAGAACGCCGGGATGGGAAAGGTGACTGCTGCTCTCGAATGACACTCTTGAAGTGGGCTAGGTATGACGTAATGCCATCACGTTTCAGGCAGGTTTACAGACTGCTCGACAATAGCCAAGAAGCTTCAACTTCTCAAGTGTAACATTACCATATATCAAAAGACTTTTGGATTGAACGAGGCTCGGTCGCACACAATATCACCGTCACAAATCCAAGGATGCGCTCTGCATTGGCAATTTTACTAGGCATGCAAGTCATTATAAAACGAACATTCGCAAAATTTAAAGCAAGTCGGCCGTAAATTGCGAAACCGAAATGGAATCGCGGTGGCGGATTATATCGCAGTTTGATCCGCCATTGGAAAGGTGATACATTATTTGGAGCCTATCAGCAATTATCAGTTGCTTCAGGGACATAACCTTGACCAAACTCTCACAATAATGGGGACGTGTTGGGAAGAATTAGGTCATAAAGGATGGAGGAACTGCTTCAAAACCCGATTGATTCTCTTTATTGCACCCACCGTAAGCACTTAGAGTGCCTATAAAATCTTAATCTTAAAATCAATGGAGGAATCGCATGTATTGGATGGAACAGCTTTCGAATTCAATATATGTCTCTAGAGACCTTGGCACTGATTCTCCACGAAGTCAAATTTAGGACAAGTATATGGCATCGGAACAGTACTCTCTCTCAAATAAATTATACACGCCGAATCGGCATCCGGCGGACTCTTTCGCTAGTTGGTTTGTCTATCAAGGACCCGCATAGCCTGCAAATCGTCACATTTACGACAAACAAACAGCTCTGCGATTGGTTGACAAGAGGAACAAACAATGGGGTCCGGACCAGTCCATATGTTGAAGTATTCCATTAACACCACACCATGTAGCAATGGGCTCGTGGACAATAACCGTTCAGACTTTTGCGCGTTTTCAGATGCTGGGATCAGACATGTTTGTCCCAAAGCGGCTCTCCCCAGGGAAGCCTCCAGTACCTGATGGACTGATTAAGCAATCCAACGCGCTTAAAATAGCTTCACGGGCAGAGGGTTCTCCCACCCACAGCCATGCAGGCCTTCTTCCATCATCGTATTTATGGAGGGCCATGGACAAAAGGTAGCAGCAGCAAGCGCCAGGAGCTTTCCCAGCTTATCAGAGTGGCAGCATCCCTGATGGTCTGTTGCCTGTGTCCTCATTTAAGGTGAGGGGACGTTGAAAAGTAGTAGTCGTGTGCTCGAGAGAAACCAGTGTCAGAGGATCTCTATTGTACGACACACGTGTATATAGAAAAGGTACAATTTCGACCTGTAGTCCATTCTCAAAATATGCTTTGTAACGAATATTCTCTACCTCTGAGCTAGAATACACATAATTATGCACCTTTGATACAGAAATGAAACAGATAAAGGTAATTTTAACTATTCTGATTCATGCATCTGGTGTTTGCTTTCGTTCATAACCTCTCGAATAGTATATCTCTCGGTTCAGTAAATTGGGCCGATTTGTAACCTTTGCAGACAAAATTTCAAATACTCACATCACACCTGTTTGGCAGTGTATTTAATTTTTATTTTAGTTCTGGACAATGCTTAGTAGCCACACATAAAAAAGGCAGCATGGCCCGAAGAATAATCATCAGTTTGGATTGAGAAATTCTAATCAGTGATTATATTGCGATCACCACTATATGCCACCGATGTACATGAGCCCGAATCTGGTGAATGTGGAAACTTTAGCATATAGATCTACATGTATAATCAATTTTCCTAGCACCGACTGATGGCCAAGTCTTCATAAATCCCAAGCCAGTACCTGGTGGTTATAGGTTTGAGGTGCAAGCATCACGCAAAGCATTTATCGATTTTATGACAGATGTGTGATATTTGACTCTCCGCACGGAGCAAATTCATCAGAATCGGGGGATCAAGGTTGCTGCCACTCGGTTCCAACAGAGGACAGCACTTATTCGCTGCATCAGCTCGGCCTCGGCAGCACCAGAGCGCCAAGTCTCTATCAATAGCGCTGAGTTGCCGATCCACAAGCAATGATGCGTCGTTTAAATGTGTACCACAGAAAATGAGCGTTATACAGACATGACAACCTGGATGATTCTTTAATCTTCTACAAGTGCGATAAGGTCATTTGATTGTGAGAAATAAGAAACAACGTAATCTCGGAGAGAAAACAATTATGTCAAAATTCGCGGTATGCTATAATTTCGTTGAACACTATTATATACGAAAACGTAGTACAAAACGAACAATATCTTAGGGAATACGCATATAATTATAAAACTATATGAACAGGGCAGCCTATACATGAGAAATACACACAAGGCAGCCGCAGAAGTTAATATGAATTAGGACTTACCCGCCATTTCCGTTGCCTGCATCTCCTTCCGCTTTGATCTTGAGCTTCTTCTAGAGCTCATCCTCTGGAGGAGACCCTGCTTCTCCTGGGTGAGCGGCTCCTAGAAAAGAAACACGCTTCCATGTTATAAAATACCATTAGATTGGGGTGCAAAACGAAGAACAGTAGGGGCATCTGTCTACCGTCCAAGTTCTCTCCGGTAGACATCAGTTGTTCAATGCTATTGCCTCTTCCTATATTCTGTGACCTTTGGCATACGCAATTCTGTAGGCCGCCGCGTTTGGCAATAAAACGGGTTCCGGTCTAGGGGGACTATACAGTGTATACGGAGAATCACAATCGGGAGACGGAAATCCCAGGAGATAAATCATAGTTTACAGTTGTGACAGGGCACAGAGAGGCAACTTTCAGATTCACATCTCACACAGTCGAGCGATCTGGGTACTATTTGATTTGTATGAACGCTGGCGATGTAAGATGTGAAACCAAGCGATCGGTGCTTGAGAGGTTTTCAGCAAACCTTCTCATCTCATCATAACGTAGTCAAGAGCAGGACAAATATACCAGCTCGTAAAAGAGAAAATTGGGGATGGGCTGGAATTGTTCTATTGCCGGGGACTGCCGAGCGTCAGCGTTTACTCGTGTAATTGCTACAGTTCTGAGTGCCTCAGTTTGGACGTCTCCTAAGCCTGCTCGATGATTTCAGGTACAGCAGCTGACAAGACAAGTAGTTTGATGCACGGCGTGGAGACGTACTAGCGCGGGGTGCTTTTATACCTCTAGTGGCCAAGTGCACGGATATGACAAGCTCGGGAGCTTGGCACACAGTAGGGGATTACTAGGCCTGACAGATAATATCGATTCATATCCAAGCGTAATTAAGCTTTTGATCCTCTACTTCTGATTCTATTTTACACGGATTGACACGGTAAAATCGCTGTTGACTTAGCGCACAAATGAGTCGATTGGAATACAACAGAATGAAAGGAAAATGTACCGCACGATAATTATTCATTTCACGCCTCAAGGTTAAGCTTCATTTAATTAATATTTTGAGCTAATAAAACATATCAAAAATGAAGAGGAACCCACTGTCTGATCAATTGAGTAATCTGCGTCACTAGAGGTCAGCGAGTCAGACGAGACAGTGAAGGAAACCATTTGATTCACACAATGAAGACACAACCCTGGATCATATGATGTGTATCAATTTTGAACGGAAGCCAGACGCAGCATATTAATCATGCTAAATACTTTGATTGATGAGCTATGGGGTGAATGTTTTATCAGAAAGCTTTTCAAATAGTTATTTATCTATTAGACCTTGCCCAGTCGCCTCTCACGTACGTGTCCCCAAACCTTGGAGAGGGGGTTATATAAAAGGGCAAGTTTCCTGAAACATTATTGAACTAATTGAAATGTCCACGCTACGATTTAATCATGATGTACTGAATAGTTTGAATGTTATTGGTTACAGCTACAGTTTATTGGTTTCTGTGCTATATACACCAGTATGCAAATCATGATGGTATAAATATATGATTGAACGTACTGAATAATTAATCATAAATTACTTTGCTGTTTACTGTGGCATGCAAGTGATCGATGAGTAAAACAATACTACTTGCATCCTGATGGATGTGCAGATTATGCTATCGTGACTAAATGTGTCAGAAGCTGGACCACTCATTTATTGAACTGTCTCGTTTGACATCGAATGGAATCCTAAACTAGACGCGCCTTACTTTTGGCGTTGCATATACAAATTAACCCGGTTAGATCAAAGTTTAGATCTGATAGTTTATTCGTTTATTGTTAAAGACCCGTAATGTATAGGTCAGATCGAAAAATGTATGTATGGAAAAACGAGAGACGTAACCAAATAGCTAAAAGTATGACGTGCGTGTTTCATCATTAACGCCATGTGGAATGCCGCCGATTAGGACTCGACTTGCGTTGTCGTGTGATGACCCGCACAATTCCTGCTCCTTTATGTCGCCCTTATCCGCACTCGACTCGCCCTTGATTCTTTCGTCTGTGAATGATGGCGTGACCCTCCCTAATCATATGACAAGAACCTTGTCCTCAGACAGCATTAGTGGGCGCGTTATCGAATTATTGCTTGATATGATCACAGTCCTGCTGAGATTGCTTTTATGATTATCTTTTGAGGGCAGCTTGATACCTGATGATGGGGCTGGCAATAACTCTGCCAACCTTCAGGTTGTCCGTCCGCGCCGCGGTAGCCGCGGGAAAATGCGAAATCACCGACTCGAGCGGTGAGGTCACGTGACCAACGCCCCATCCTCAGTGGGCGGGTAACAATTTGTGAGGAAATTACACCGTGCTACGATCACGTCACACAGTTATTGATCAGCGATCGAGCAAAATGCGATGAGTGAGGATTGCTTTTCGTGCAATGCCGGGAATATCTGTGAGGTGACTTGGTATGATATTTGGAATATTTTACGTCGTCTGCTCCTTCGGAAAACTCGTCTGTTTCTTATTCACCTCCAAACTTGCTAGCAGCCACCGGCAGCTAGAAGACTAATCCTGCCACATTAGTTCATTTTATTCCTAAGCAGACGTGAGATGCGCGCCTACCCGGAGAATGCTCGTCTGTCTTCTTTAATAAATGGGCTTCCTTTGCCGGCAGCCGCAGCCATGAAACCGCTTTAAATCAAGTGAATGAAATATCTAATTTCACCTGAATTATTAGGAAGAGGGCAATTTTTTCTCACCATCTCCAGCTAGCGCTTTAGGGCTCAGTATTTATCGACGGGTGGTTACATATCGAGGCTATTGCTTTCTGCTGCCTGATTGCGTACGGCAAGTGGTAAAATGCGCTCTGACCATTAGTAGCTGGTGGGGTCTTTCGAGCAGCCAAATAATGGGTCATCTATGCAGCCGTATACACGCTCGCTCAATCGAAGGTGAAAGATATAATTGGGTTGCCTGCCGAGCTGAAGCGGACAAATCAAAGAAAATTATGGGTTATTCGCCGGAGTTCTCGCGTATAGCACCATACATCTCCTCATGGGCCATACAGTAGCCGCTCGCAAGTAATAACTGCCTAAGAAGATCGGCTGAGAATTCAATGAAAGCAGGCGTGCTATAATGTGCAAAATGGCGTTTTCCGAATGACCGGTTAAGTAACGTGTACCCCCAAATGGAGCTCTATTGAAAATTTGTTTTATGCACCAAACGAGCGAAATCACTTAAGCAAAGGTGGCCTCGTGACTGCGGCGAAGTCGTGACGGGGAAAGGAGAAACGAGCCGAGGTGAATAATGCTATTTTTCAGCCTTGCTATAATCATAGACTGCTTGTGTGTTAGGACAGACTGCATGTTTCTCTAGTGGTCGGCAAGCCGTCCATATTTCACCGAAAATTACCAATCCGAAACAGTGATCTCCACTCGGTGGTGGGCTGAGATTGTTTGTAAAGAACGAACACACGACACCGGATATAATCTCCTCGTCTGACATCCCATGATTGCGGCACCCTGTGTGTTAATCCAAGCCCAGTCGGATGCTCCTCCAAGTACACAAGATGAGCAGATGGTCTTATTTTCACCAATATTAACACGGATTTCCTTTAGGAGATGCTTTCGTGAACCCTGGCCCTTTTGCTATTGATGTATCATCATACTGGGGTAATTTATGTTGGATTATTGAGTGCAATGATTCCCCCAAGGCAAGAAACGAAGGAAAGATGATTGATTTAGCCTCTACCTCTCATTCCCTGTGGGTACCTTTCCGGTGGATCCGGCCCAGACCCTATATCAGCTGACCAACAAAAACAAGTCCGTAATACAATTTCCTTCTAAAATATTACGTACTAGCTGTCCAGTAGCACATCTAGGTCATCATTTAAATACCATTACAATGTGATTTGTAAATTGTTTTACTTTACTCATGTTTTCGCTGCGTGGCATACACTCACGTAGTTGTATTGGCAGTCGACATAATCATTGAATTTCCTCTTTCATTATACCTGACATGAAAGCACATATTACTGTCAAAACTCATTTTCCTCGATGATGGATGTGAGGTTCATTATTTAGCCTGCGTACATCGAATGTGAAGAGTTTCTCCACTTTACATGCGTTTGCCATCGCCGGAGTGCCGCCTTAATTTGTGTCCTTAGCTTCGGAGAAATGATTCAGTTTTGCGTGTCACTCCTACCCTGTCTGCCTACTCAACAAGCACATTATCGCCCTGCGCCGTCTCACAGCCTTCAAAACTAGTTAGAGAAAAAGTTATTTGGCCATGGCCTTGCTGGTCGGCTGCTCTAATGGGAAATTGACATAGACTTTTTTCTGTTCAATTCGTAGCCGGAATCACGTACAAAAGCGTGATTTCTAGGTAAGAAACGTCGCATAACGCTGGCGTAGCTAAGGAATATTGCATTTCTCAGGAATATCCCATTATTCGGCAAACAAGATTGAGTCGGAGCGCTTTATGAAACGTAAACGCCTTGATTATATGCCGTCAGGAATCTCGAAGCGCGTGTGGGTAATAACTTGATAACCTCACACATTTCTGTCATTCGATGTATAGAACTCTCGCCGAAACAGGGAGACGGATATATATGGAAATTTGCCGGAAACTTTGCTATCTTTAGTGTTCACCCGTTATCTTGGATAATGAGGGGATAATGTTGGTGTCTTCCTTTGTTGAATAGAAGTTGCCATGATGGGTGATGCATCGTAGATGATATTAGCTAATTATTGAAATTGATACGGGGCGCTCGGATATCACCAGCCACCATAATCAGGCGCATCACGCCAGAGAAGCCTCCAAGTATTCCTAGTAGAGGGCGAATCTCGTGTTTTCCGCCTCCTTTAAGTGATGAAACGACGTGAGACTTCAGGAAATCAAGGCTCTTGTAACACCAAGGAAACTCAGATATGCCTCAGAAGAAAGATCCCTACTGAGATCTAAAAACCAGAATAGACCGACGTTAGCGATTTTTAGGTCACGCTACAGCTGGTAAGCAGCAGGCCGGGTTTTACTTTGTTAGATGGTGAGAGTAGATTTATGCGATGAGAATCATTTCCGAAGGATTTCTGCGTATCGGTGCTACAAAGACAGTATTTAAAACGAGTGCCACCAGAAGACGAAGTCAACCCGTGAAATACGACTGTGTTTACAAAAGAAGGATCAGGTGCCTTTGCACTATAATTATGATAGCTTCCTGGCGGCTATAAAGTGAGGCAACGTGTCTTCAGGCTTCCCCTAAGAGTTTCTAAACAACCGACGCTCTAAACAAAACAGGTTGTAAGTGAATGAGATATGGTTAGTGATGTGAAACACATCGCATACATCGTCCAAATTTGAGAACAACAAACCCATCCGGATGATATACTGAAGGCACACATCACAGTAGCCATCAGACAGTTGATGCACCTGCTGTAGTTATCTCATTAAAGTCCTGCCGTATAGCGCACAGGTTGTGCAGGCCGCGTGTACAATGAATTCAGCTTTTACCCAGATTGGGTTGGACAAGACTGCGAGGAAACTGGTTTGACTTTAAGTTACCCGGATATTGTCGTGCAGTCGTCTGCGCCAAACAAGATCTACTCCGCTCAGCCCGAGCAGTTGTCCTGGACCTTTGCCACTCTGATGCCTAAATCATCACAGTAACAAATGAGCCATCTCACGCACCAGAAGCGGTTTGCATGTCATCACAATATGTCATCGCATGTTAGATTTGACATTGAGGCACCTCAGTGATAGTCGTCCGCAGCACCTTTATCGATATTTGTGCCGTAAAATCTGCGCAACATGGGCCCCATAGCCATGACCTACTTCTACTCAAATTGATCAATCAGATTGAATCATCTTTGATGTTAAAGTTAATGCAATATTACAGCGCGTGCACATATTTGCGAATCACACTTGCTATTGGGAATAATTTCACCTGAACAAGCGTGTGTGTTTCCTTGACTATAGCAACCTCGGCAATTCATGGGATATAAGGTGAAAACATTACGCAAATACACTCAGTCATCTCGAGAAAATATTTTCGACGGATTTCAGAAGCTTTGGTGTTTCATTAACTGTATTTTAGTGTTAGGGTAAATCTGTGAACCAAGGAGTTAATGATTTACTGTTTATAAGGTCCTTATAAACATTGTCCCTTAATTATCAGATCAAATAAAACAACTGTACTACACCGGCAGAGAGGATTACTTGTAATAACAGCTGATTCATTATTCTGACAAACACTCACGAATGACTTGGTAAAGTGCTCGAGGCTCTCCTTAAGATCGATTTCTATTAATAATGTTTCATTTGATAATGACCACTATTCTAGTTGCAGCCACAGAAGCGTACTGGAGTCTGCATAAATTGCTCTCTGTTGGGTTACACGGCCAATCCACGGTAGGAGGCTCGATAATGTGAAATCCAAAGTGCACACAATGAAAAAAAAAAATCGGGACCCCCC
>JAXGGS010003905.1:385-26995 GCA_035585475.1 Armandia brevis | reverse complement strand
ACACCCCCCCCCCCACACACACACGTAAAGTTACACCCCCCCCCCATATATCGTTTTTATTTACCGATTCGAAAAATAAAATAAAAGCGGCCGCCCGCGTGACCGAAAACGGCAGAAAAATAGAAAGAGAGCCGCCCATTCACCTCCGAGGCTGAAATGAATAAAGAGGACCGCATCTCGCACCAACTTTGTGCGCCCCAAAATAAAAACCCAAATCCCATCGCACATTCCATCCATACGCTTGTCCATACCTATCTTTTTTTACAGAGCAAAATTAGACAAAATTATTATACTTATATAATTCAGCCTTATGTTGATAAGTGTGAGTGAGCTCGTACTTGAGTTTATTAGTGTTAATGAATTTTGACAGTTTTTACCTTATCATTGAGCAGTGATCCTACCGCTCTACCGAGTTCCTCACAGTCCATAATAGAAAAGCATTCCGAAGGACCGAGGGCCAGGAATATGAATTTGGTGGGAAGTTTAACTTCCGTCAAATCTCCAAGAATCGCAGAAGGCGCTAATCTGATTAGTGCCAACAATGGTTTTTTCAAAAACTCGCACTGCCCAACTAATATATTTGCTGCCTCAGCTTCTTTAGGAATCTTTTTCAAAAGCTTCTCATTAGGCTGTATTAAGGAAAAATATCACAAGCATGACTTACATAATCACATCTATGCTAAGAATAATATATGATTGAACAGAAGATAAATGTTATTGAACCCACTGTATGAGACATTAGCTGATCTGGAAACAACCCACTTGGATAAGCATGTTGTACCGGTGCCGGGTTAAAAGCCTCGGTGTGCTTGTCTGGAAGGTAATTAAAATACAAATTACATGTTACAGTGCACGGTATTCTTTGTAGTTCCTCAAAACTAATTCTCCACGCGAGCCTTCAATAGATAGCGTACTTGAAATTTTCCCTTTTCTACTTTTATGTTTGTGCGGCCTTGTTAAGTATTCCTGTAGTTGTTGAGAAATCTTTTCAGGTAAATTCGTTTTCTTCGAGATGGCGTCCACGACTTTGGCTGAGGTAAAGGAACAATCATGAGACATATGGTTTAATGATAACAATTATCGAAATTAAGCGCAATTTTGATCATAACATCGGTCTAATCAAGTCATTTGCTTACTCATGAGGCGCTTTACGGCTCCTTCATCTGGAAAGAATATCAATGTTGTTTTGTATTTGCACAACTGCAAGAATGTGTCTACAAAAAGGCTTAGATGATTTTATCTATTAGCATGTCTACAGAAACTTTAAAGCAGTTGCAAATACCTGGTAAATCAAGACATGGCATATCTAAATCGACCACAACGTCATCGTTTGCCAATCCATTTCTGACATATAAAACGTGGCGCAAAAATGTCGTTGCAACATGAGGTTTTGACCATCGGTTTCCCTTTTCTACCTTTTCCTCGTATTTGATCCACCGAGATATCTGTTTCCAACCTGCATCTCCTGATTCAAAGTGGCAGAGGTAGTTCAGCTGGCAGAACAAAAATCTCTCTAACGGTATGTCGTCATTGACAGATTTGCCGAGCAGCAGTCTGACTTTTTCTGCAGGGTGCAGTTTCCGCTCGGTTAACTCAACCGCCTCCACCCCAAGTTCTTCATCTGAAAAGGTTGATCATACATCAATATGAGGACACATATTTTATTAATATCTTCAAATGACTTTTAGTTTATCCTATTCCTTCCGATTGCTCCACTACCGCCAAATAATTCAAAGTCTCTTCCGAATGTGTCTATAAATAAACAGTAGGGAGGAGCGGTATGAACACATTTCCCTTAACTTGTAAAGAATGTCAAATTGGATAATAATGGATCAGGCCATAATGTATTTTCTCGTAGGCGCCACGGACAAGCCCCCCATGAGTTTGCTCGCATTTCATCAGATACATATCCCAATATCATCTGAAAAATCCAGTACCCCCACTTAATCAGGAAAGGGTGTAGTCCACTCATGAGAGATTGAAACAGTTCGTCTTGAAGATAAAACCTACTTGAGAGATGTCTGGTTCTCCGTATGGAGGGTAAAAACGAGAAAGAAATCGCTTGTATAATATTTGCAATTACATTAAGTCTTAAGTTAAAATGTTAATGATGTTTTTTCAAGATTACACTTGTTTGTCACTTTCCTAATATAGTCTATGAAGCAACTTTTTAGTTTTAAAGCATGTTCAATATACAAATGCCAAAAGTTATCGATGCCGCATCTATGCCCATATCGAAAATAAGCGATTAAACTTGATGCCGACAGAACCACCCATCCTATTTTCCGAACAACAAAATGCAGGACAAGAATACGGTACCGAATAATCAGTATTCTAAACTAGCAATACGTATTATCAAGTAAATACAATCTAATGTTACTTTTTACACGATTCAGGTAATTCATTTGTTGATTTTGAATTTCAATGTATTGCTGATTTATCTCAAGTAGCATTGTTAAATATTAACAGCAAATATTCAGCAAAGATTCTCACTTTAGTCCATTAGTGTACCTTTTGAGTTGATTCTATGATTATCTTTCGCCAATTAACGCTTCAAAAAGGCGATCGAGTGGTTCGATCGGCTTAATGGACAGGGTACATTAGAAACATAGTGAATCAATTACACTTGTTTGCTTTCATTTTTCAAGTCCTGCAATTGACTTTTAAGCATGTCTATCGGAGTATTTACTCATAAAATGGAGCGTAGTTTAGTGATAAGTTTATATAAATCATCAATCGTTGCTCTATTTGCACCAATTCAAGGTCCTGCAATTTGCATACTATGCTTTATATTAAATTGGGTCTGTAATGGTCAGATAACGCTATAATATCTGTCAATATATCAATGCCGCCAAATATTGAGTGAGCATAATTCGCAAATGTGAAAACTTGTTTCCACTTTTAAGGCCGCCGAACATTAACATTATTTCAGTAAAAAGGGATCAAGATACATGTGTTTTCCCTTTTGAAAGTATGTATACAAATTGATACGAAGTCTTCATTTGAATCGGAAGAAGGGTTTCGATGGCAATAATTTGGATAATGACTCCAACTGAAATTTAAAAACCATCAAGGTAAATCATATTACAGAGGATTAATCTTCCAGTTCATCTGAGCCAATCTCTTTAACCCAAAAGGTCATAAACCCATAGGCACGTTTATTCTTGTTTCTTGTGAATTCGACCTTTATTGAGACTTCAAAATTGGGTTAAAAAAAATCATAGTTAGGAAAAAAAACCTAGTGAATATCTTAAAATAATAACTAACCTTGCCATTCAGCCATCCGATTTTTCCGAGGTTGATCTAATTCAAATGTTAATAGAAGCAATTCGCACGCGCCTTATTACAATTCAGGGAAATAGTTGGACCTGAGCCGATTGTAAAAGATGAACAATCACTTCTACTGAAGAAACGCTCAACTCTCATATAAACCGTTTTGTAAATCGGTCACGTTTTATACCAAGCGCGATATTTACGATTTAAGGGATGATGTTATTGCTAAAAGGTTAAATAATCCCTTAGTTAGTCCGAGGGGCTTATTCATTATTTACATCATGTTCATGTAATTAATACACATTTCTTCCATTAGCGATCATTATTTTGATATAGGATGATTGGTTCCGACTTAAAGCGATGCAATCATTGCAATAAAACAATAAGTGCACCTTAAAACTTAATTGGCCCACACACTCTTTCAGGCAAGTAGAAGTACATTTGTTTTCCTAAATGGACTTCAAGAAGTTGAGATAATTCATTTTAAAATAATGCATCACAAAATGACCAACAGGCACTTGCGGTATTATAGAGATATCAAAGATTGCAAAATAATCCCTGAAAATCTAATGCAATGAAAATTAACAGTTTTTGAAAGAAACAATTTATGTCAATGTTGGAAAACATTTTTTAATATGCATAAGGCTGCATAAAATGATTGAATAGTTTCTCAGGCCCGCCCGCATGGGCCTGAGACCCCCGCATCCCCCCTTTGGATTTTAAAAAAAAACCCGCATCTGCCGCACCCTCTTTTTCATAATAATAATTAAAAACAACTTTGTGCCGCACCCTCCTTCTCAGCTGCCGCACCCATTTCGAGCAAAAAACGCCGAAATTTGTTTTAAAAATGGCCCCCACACCCTACTTTTCGAAAAAAAAACCCACCGCACCCCCTGTTTCATTCCAGGGAAAATAACAACTGGCGCACTGTCCCTGGCAAAAAAAACCCCAAAAAACCCCTTCTGCCTGCACCCCCTTCGTTTAAAACCTCAAAAGAACAAAGAGGATCAGGACTGCTTTTCCCTACCTATCACTTACAATGCATTTAACATCAATGTAGTCCGTATTCTACTCAAACATTATAAAACACTGATAAACACCCAATGAAGTCGTTTTATGCTATTTAACATCTTATGCGTAGTTTTTGACGTGTAGTCAACGTCATATAGACACAATACGAACAACTTTGTCCTAGAAACGTCGCAATAACTCAGTAAACTAAATTTGAATGCTCACTTTGTTCCTGTAACCCACTGATGAAGGCAGCATCTGCCGAAAGCTCTGGAAATACATAATCTTTTGCACCTACTCGAGACTCCTTGTTTTATTTCTTTGAAATAAAACATAGGTGCGCATAGCAATCACTTCAACACATTGATTCATTACAAATGAGCTTCCACTACCTTAATTTTGTCACCTTTCTTAAGTTTCCCAACTGGAATTCTGGAATTAGTCAGTGGGTTAAAATGACACATTGATGCTTCCTTTCATGCTGAAGGGTCTTCCACTCCTATGCTGATTTTTTCATTGTCTTAAAATTTCAACAGTTTCATGTAGTTAAACTCTGGTCATGATACCCTTATTCTGGGACAATATCTGCATGTTTTAGGTCTGTTGCAAGGGCCCTAGCTGATGAGGACTGTAAATATTGATAGCATTCAAGGATGGATTCCTTGACTATGGGGTACCATGGGAAGATAGTGGAGATTGCAAACAACTGATTCTCTGTCTCTGTTGTGGTGTTAGGGACAGGGCGGACAGGAGCTGAGTTCAGTTTTGGATCTCCACCCTGAGGAGGGAGGGGACCAAAAGTTTGTCTGGGTTGGCTCTGTAACAGTTATAAAAGAGACCCAGGAAGTCTAAGCTATTTAGCCATAATTCCTGGTGGCTAGGGTAGATCCGAGCAACTCACTGTATGGAAGGCATGTTTTAATTGACATGGATAGGGTGATACAGTCATAGTGCATGAAACTGTCAGTATTGGTAGGTTTGCTATATTGTGCGGTTGTGATGATACCCTTGTCCACCAACTTGTGCTCTACCGGTCTTCCTCTCTGACTGTGGCAAGACAACTCATGACACCCCGTTCTGCCCCCAATGATCCAGAAACTGGACTACCACAACAAGTTGAGTGTGGTCACTGATCTCATATGATCCGATGTTAGTGACCCCACTCAAGGTGACACCAGAGTGACCCGCATAAGTCAAATGTTACTCCCGGTGGATTAACATAATTGGCTGTAGATTATCTTATCTCTGTCACATGATTCCTAGAAGTAACTGTCAATATGCTAACGTAGCTATTCAAAATTTAAATAACCGTTAGTTAGCAAGAAACCTCCAAACACATTACACATTGTACTTTCATTGATCGCGCGTTAATAAAGTATTCCAAAGAATATCTTGGACTCGTGTTATTTTACCTAGAATAACTTAGGCTGCATAAAATTATTAAATAGTCTCTCAGGCGCGCCCGCATGGGCCTGAGACCCCCCGCATCCCCCTTTTTATTTGGATTTGAAAAAAAACAAAAAAAACCGTACCTGTCGCACCCTCTTTCTCAGAATTAAAAAAAAAAAAAACCTGCCGCACCCTCCCTTTGAGCTGCCGATATCCGAAAAATGGTCAATAAAAGGCCCCCACACCCTACTTTTCGGGGAAAAAAAAACAACAACAAAACCTGCTGCACCCTCCTCTCAAGCAAATAAAAAGCTTGAGAAACTAATCATTAATTTTATGCAGCCTTACCCTTGTTAGGGCAAATTTCGGCCAAAAAAGGCACCCTTATTAGAGCAAAACTGGGCTGAAAAACATTCTTGTAAGAGCAAAACTGGACCAAAAAACACCCTTGTTAGAGCAAAAATCAGAAAAACGACAGAAAAAGTTTGTTACTAGTCTACTGACAAGACTGACCAACCCTTTCAGGGCAAAACACATTGAAATTTAGACCCTGGCTACGGCAAATGGATATCTAAAGAAAACAACCCTGGCTAGGGCAAATCTTGAAAATGTTGACTGTAGCTGGGGCAGATCGGTCAAAAAATGCATACCCTGGCTACGGCAAAGCCTCCAATAACATATCCTATCCCGTGGAGCAGGTGCATAAGCCTTAAGGGCCGAGTCATTTATGAAATTTATGACCCTCCCTGTAGATTCTAAAATAAAATTATGACCCTCCCTATAGTGAATTTGCAAATAAATCATCATAAATGTAGTTCATTCAATAAACATAGTTTATTGTAGTTTAACTATGAAGTATTAGTAGTAGAATGCTTTATACATTCATTCATTAAAAAATTTAGTTGAACAGTGAATTATTACACAGATGGTTTTCAGTCACTCATATAGTTTGTAGTGATGTGTGACGGCCAACCTTATATACGAATTATGTTCTTTAGATTGTACTACTTAGCCAAATGTACTACTTACGCATGCATCATTAAATATTGGCGCACCTGAGATTGTGACATAGTTCCGTATTTAGACTATTACTTACCTGTTCCAGTTACCGGTCGGAAATTATTTATAGCTCACACAAGTTTCTCAATAGCTGGGACAGTGGTTAG
Organism: Armandia brevis; assembly: GCA_035585475.1. Taxonomy (NCBI): domain Eukaryota; kingdom Metazoa; phylum Annelida; class Polychaeta; family Opheliidae; genus Armandia; species Armandia brevis. The sequence continues at coordinate 20,156 of JAXGGS010003905.1, read as the reverse complement.
TACACACTATAATTTATTGTTTGAAATTTTTAATGTAATCACTTCGATTATGTGTACTTTCCAGACATTTTGTCAGGGTTTAAAGGCTGTAATCATTGGAGTATAACGGTGACAGTCAAATTCACATGTCACGAGTGAATTCGCCATTTTTAAACCCTTCATTTATAATTTGCAACCTGAGCATTTATTATTTCATTTTGTGTTTTGCAGTTTTACTTACACCATAGGCTTAATAAATGGGTTGTAATGATGAGTTACACTACATGACATCCTACAAAATCATATCAACATAGACTGGCTGTTGTAAACTATCCTGAATTAGACATTTGGTTGAATGATCAACACTCCAACCTCTAACATCACCAAAACGGCCTTCATATCAAAGCCTTTAAAATTTTGGACATTGCCTATAAATGGTCAAGAGTGATCTGTCGAATGTTCCATGTGTTCTAGACACCTATGAAGAGACCTCTTTTCTGATTTCCTATCATTCACAGCCTGTCTTTTTTTGTCTTTACATTCTTCAGTTCTGCCTTGTCATTTTTCCCTTCTTGGAAATAACTTTACATAATTATATGATCCTTTATCTGCATTTGTCCATGGTTCCAATTTTTTTTCAATCATGGTTCTCAATTTTGCTAGCATAGAAGCATTGAATACCTCACAAGACGCTTTGTGTGGTTTGCTCAAAATCTGACCTGTCTCATCAGTTGTGTTCGTTGATGCATTCTTAAAGCTCAGTGCACAAATAATTCTTTTTAGACAACTTCCTGTAGTTAGTTTCTAATAATTTGTTGTGTCTGACTCTCATTGTACCATTACCAAGATGTCCAATTGTAGCATCATTATCACTGATTAATGAAATATATATTATATCAATGCTTTCAACAAGTGGTTTTGTACTACAACATAATTTTATTAAACTACACAATTGGATCCGATTAGATTTTTTGGGAAAAAGTTGTAATGAAAATTATGACCCTCCCTAAATATCACTGTTAAATATTATGACCCACCCATTATGATCTTAATTTAGTTGTTCATATAGTAGTATAGGTTTGAGTATGAGTTCATTCATAGTATACATTCTCGAGTATTAAGTACTCATGTATCCTCGGTAACTAGAGCACGCAAGTTAGCAAGTACAATTAATTGAGAAGTGAGATATAGCGTTCAAATAAATGAGTTTACTAGAAGAGTAACATTTAGCGCTGATAAGCGTTTGGTGGTTTATTTGTGTGCACAAATAATTTCATTACAAGTAAAGGTTCTTAACGTGAGCGTTAACCTGACTTATAACAATATAGCAGATTTCACTAATTAACAAAGTAATTATGATAAACATGACGTGAAAATCTGCGTTAAACTACTAAAGCTCACCAAAACCCTTACGGAAGTAAACAACAACTACACACACACCACCAAACGCCCTCGCAAGAGACAACTACAACTCAAACTTTGTTGCCCAACATTTTGCAACATTAGTGTTCACACAGGCCAAGGAACCTATGTACGTCAGGACATTGTCAGAGCGCCAGAGACCCAATTGCTTGATCTCCTCTACAGTGGCGCCTCTCATGAATAACTCAGCTGCTCCTCCTCTTCTCATGCTATGTGGGGTATAGCGTTTGCGGTGGCACAGAGGATGCGCAGCAGTTTCCGGAATCTGTCAGCTGACAGCGGCCTTTCTCCATCTACGTCACATAGCACTGGATTCTCAAGTACGCTGGTAAACGCTGGGTAGGCGCTCTTGTAATTCAGCCAGGTTTTCACTGGGCAGTGGCTTGCCCCGGGTAGCGCGTGTAAAGGGACCCATTTCACTGAGTCACTGGATTGTAAGTTCTTAGCCCATTTCAAGCGGATGAGCAAACCATGTTGAACTTCGACCACATCTGTGATGGTGGTGGCCCTTCCTTCTTCCACTGAGATATCCCCTCGACAGGTGTAGTTGGACACTCTCAGGAGTCCGATGTAACCAAGTACCAGCGCAATTTTCACTGCGGAGAACTCTTCAAAGTTATCACACAACTTGCCCGGGGACGGTAAAAATGTGAAATGGCATGGCCGGTCTGGATACTTGGTGGCTATGTAAATGCGCGTTCATTGATTTTATGTTCCATTGCCAGAGATCATCACTACCTAAATTAATGTTAACCCCCAACCATCTTGAGACTGTCTTGATGGCTGTCAGGTTGTTGCGGATAGTAGATGGTGCTAGTTTCTGTTGAATCAAGAACTCTGTAAACGCAATTACATGCCTGGAGTTGCAATTCTCCGGATTGATCCTGTAGAACTTGCAAAACCGTAGGAATCTCTGCCACGCGCTGGCGTAATTCTTCCAGGTGGGCTGTCTCAAGGCTAACGTCAACCTGTTATAGGCTGCCGCTTCTAAGTCACAGTATGCGCCTGTTGGAGAACAAAATAAATGTTAACATTATCCATGTTTGGTCATAACGCATGCATTAAACGCGTATCTAATAACAGCTTTTCATAAAAGGTAGATTTGTATCATAAAATACTATATGTCCCTGCGTGAATTGCATAGATTAAGATATTTCGTACATGTATGTCTATTAATCAATTATTACGTGTACAATCATAAGCTGTCTTTAAGTGTCACCCTACATTGCATTTATCAAAGCTTAAATGTGTCCGCGCATAGGCGCAACTTTAGACAGATGCGTAAAGAGCACACTCATTATCCACAAGCAGTAAAATTGACGCATATATAGGTATTAATGACATTGGTAAATAAATGTATGGTGTTTAGGGGCAACTGACACCCACAATCACCTTGAATGATGTGGGAATCTCCAGTAAAGATTCATTCACATCTATAATTGGCTCTGAGAAAGATTCTCTCTTGGCCTTCAGCTTTGACAAGTAAGGTTCTCCTAGACATTGCCTTGAGCACAAGTCAGGCAAGTCTAAGTACTTCCCTGGTTTGTGACTTACCACCATGAAGATATCACTTACACCACTTATATGCCATATGTCTCTGAGCACTGCCAGCATGAAGCCGCATTTGGCCCTGTGATAATTTAGCGTGCTTACAGCCGCTTTGTTATCACAATTAATAACTATTGTTTTGCCCCTTAAACTAGACTTAAATAATTTCAGAGCAATGAGGATGTTATACAGCTCAAGCGCGTTTATGTGCAAGTTCAGGTCAAGGATACTTTGCGGGAACGCGTATTTGTAAGCTGTACTACCATGTAGGATACCTCCCGCCCCTTTTAGACACGCATCAAGCTCAATAGTATGAGATGTGGTCACGAATAAGCGTAGCATAGAAATGCCGGTATACTCTTTCAGAAAGAGTTGAAACCATTCCAAGTCTAACTTGGCGGATAGACTTAAGTCAATCAGAGTATGTACTGACTTGCCATTTAGCTTGCGGATTAAATTGAACAGTCCGTTCATGTACCGCCTCCCATGAGGGGCTAAGCTAGTGACATGGTGCAGGTTGCCAAGCAAACATTGTAATTGTTTCTTGCTGGCTTTCCCTGCTTGTAAAGTCACCCGTACTAGATTGAGACTTTTGTCTATTTTCAGTTTTTCAACCTCCATCAGACAGTTTTCACTGTCAATCAAGATCCCGCAAAACGGCATATGTTTGGTTGGGGCTATACACTTGGCGGCTGCCGAGTTTAAACCTAAGTCTAGGATGATAGTTCTCAGATTAATGTACTGTGTATTCGCCAAACGTAAGTCCTGGTTTGCTACTGCCCCCATGTCATCAATATATGACTTGCCTTGAGTGCCTGCTTCAACCTGAGCTATATGCATGATGGCCTCTGTCACTCTTTGACAAGCTAAGGCTCCATGCCTCAAACCGAAGGCTATTGAGGTGTCAACGTATTGTTGTTTGTCCCAATCTATCCCCAGCAAGGGCCAATCAAATTGGTCAATTGGCGGTACGCCCGGCTGAGGTCAACTTTAAACATATATGCGCCTACACCCATTTGCACAACAAGTTCTGCAAAGTCCATGACAGTTGGGAGTCTACATTTGTAGGGGCATCCCTCGTAAATATTCTTTTGACAAAAATAATTAACAGATGCCCCCATTGGCCAGCTTAAGTCCAAGATCACCCGCCTCCAAAAGCTATCTTTCTTTTCCCTAGACATTAGGGGGTTTGGTCTCAGCCATTCAAATGGTGATGATTTAAAGGGCCCTAATAAAGCCCCTTCATCCACCTCCTTGTCTAGGTACTTTTTAATGTGATCAGGAAACTTGTGTGCGGAGGAATGGTTGACTGAATTCAAGTCAGGTATGTCAGATCCCTCATAAGAGACTGGCCAACCGAAGTTCAAGAAATCAACAACCTGTTGGTCTCTGTAACCTATCAACTTCTCGCGCCAAAGATCAATGGGGAATTTCCCTAGACTGATCTTTGCCCCCCTATAGTTGGGCAGCCCATGTGACACTATAGTTTGGTATAACTTGGCCTCATTCTTAAAATCAGCCATGAAACTTGCCGTACAAGCTGGCCGTTTAACTATCAAGTGTTCTTCCGGCAAAAATGGGCCAGGACACACGGGAATGCTAGGGAGTTCAGACACATCAACTTTGGCTAGGTCTGCTCTGCACTTGACTTTGAATTTAAAATCATTAGACAGACCTACCAACTGCTTAGGAGAAACATAAATGTGCATCATCTTCTATCAATGTAAGACCGTCATCTGAATCTACGAAAAACTCAGTTTTAGGGACATGAAAATAACTGTTACCATGTTTGTAAACCGGCGCTGTCACTGCGTCTCCTACTGAGAAGAATTCACGTTTTTGTTTCTCTTTAAGTGGCACAGGGAATTCCTTACCCTTTCTAGGTTTTACCTGTTTGTATGTGCCGTCAATCAAAACGCTTCTATTGAAGCCATCCCACTTATATCCAGAATCAACTAAACTTTCGCCAATGACAAATTGTCCGCCATCTTTATCCAAGGTAGATGTATGTAAACACTGTTCATTTTGCTCTAACAACTTATCAGTAGTATGCAGGTACAAAGGATCCCTTCTTTTCTCCTTAACTAATTGAACGCGAGCGTTATGAACCACAAACTTATTACCATCTACTTTTGCCGAGGATAATGGGGTAATTATTCGGGGGTTTTGTTCCCCCCTTTCTCGTTTTTTGTTGACTCTTTCCTAAGCGGATCACCATTTTTCAATTTACAACTATGTGCTGGATGTGTCTCTTGTTTTTCAAGCCTACTCAAGCAATAGCTGCAAAAATGGTTGTACTGATTTCCACCTTTTGAATGGTGTTCAGTTTCATTGCAAGTACCCAAATTGTAATATTTGCAAAGTTTAGGTTTACCATCTTTACCTTGTTTCTTTGCCTTTTTACTATTTGGTTGCGCGTTGGAGTTATCATTACCAGAACTTGCGTTACCAGTGCTTAATGCGCTAGAAGATTCTAGCAACATATATCTATTGGTGTTCTGCTTTCTGAAGGCAATCCAATCTAGCGGGTTAACTGGGTCTAACTTTCTCTTCTCCACCTCACTTAACATCATCTGATGTCCATATCTCACTGCAGGCCAGCTGAGCTCTGCAGCTTCTCTACTGAGATCTGTCAAGTAAGTATTCACATTCTTGACAAAAATGGGCTCCAGACCCGCTTCTATATTTACACCCAATAATGCTAATGTCCCTGACATGAACTCTGCGTATGTCAAGTTATCAAACTTGGGTTCAATACTAGATAAAGGCCTGCTCACCCTCACATGCGGATAGTTAATAGGTTCAAGGAAATTATCCGTGCACTTCATAGTAATACCACTTCTTTTACCTTGGCCCTGAAATTGCTTGACCAACTGCGAGTGCTTCTCCGCGGTATCAGCGTGTATTAATGAAGCCAAAGCAGCCGCTCTCGGATCAATCCTAACATCATCTCTGAACCGGTAATAACTAAATCCCTGCCGATCTTCAAACTCAAATAATTGCGTACCCCAGGGTCCAAGAATCACAGCTTCCTCTACCTGTACAATCTCATGCGCGCCATTGTTATTATTAGAAGTACCCGCTAATGTAGCTAACTGGCTCAATATTTGATTTGTCACAGATTGATTAGCTAAAAATTAGCGTTTGAAGTCAGGACTATCAAGCGGCTCTTGGGCATTGTGTTTGCCGTTTGTACTTTGCGACAAGTCATCAGCTTTACGCTTCTTATGATTAACGCCTGGGTCTGGCGCAGTCTCACTGTCTGATTCATCAGATAAAATATCCTCTGGTACTCTATTATCTTTCTCGAACTCATCAGAAACTAAGCGTAAAGACTTTATCATATTAGAAACGAAATCACAGCTCTCTGTACTATCTTTGAGAGAGAGTCTGCGTTTAATTTCTAGCGCTACTGCACTAGGATCACTAGACTTGTCTTCTAATAACGCAGTCAAAGGTTTGCCTTTATATGCTCCTCCTTCACCTGCGCCTTTCTTAGATTTCCTAACTTTCTTAGACATTGTCAATTCAGAAAATATAGGCTTGGGATTTCTAGACCTAGTATTTCTAGGGAGCGTAGTATAAGAAATGCCTTCTTGTACCAGCCAGTCAATTTTAGATTTGTGTGAACAGATTAAGCAATCTGCGTTCACCTTACCACCATGAGATATCTTACAAACGCCACAAAATGAGGGAGATCGGTTTGACATTTGTAAGAATAAAAGAATTGAACAAGTGACAAACTAGTAAATAAGATTTCAATACCTTTAGAAATCTACCAACTCTGGAACATCATCATCTTCGTCATCATCATAGTGTGGTACATTAGTTCCAAGACCTCTGCCCATTCTTCAAGTGCGAGTCACTATGATGTCTTTTAGCCAAAAGAAGACTAAGTTATAACAATGACTGCAAGTCCAGGTAATTACTAGAATTTTGACATTGCCATCTCTACCTAAGTTGCCTTTAAAACGTCTCTGTATAATAACAGCATCACAATCGCATGGTAAATACCGATAACGGAACATTTCCGTGGAAAGCAGATGATTTTAAAAACGCAACTTGAAGCGCCAAAATTTAAACTACAGTACTACAAATTATCACAATATGTCATACAAACACACTAAGGTGTATTGTAACAAACAATGTTTAATTAGAGTATACTTAGCTAAACTTAAAAACTTTTTAAGATATGTGAGACTCGGCAAGTGGGAGCGGTGTTCTTCAATGGCTGGTCAGGTTAGGTGCTGAGCTACCTTATGAATTTAAATACGAAGTTTAAATCAGTAACATTTACCTGACATTATCACTAGGCCTGCGCGCTATTTCAACAATACAGTAGTTAACGTAATACAGCTTGACACGCATGTTGTTTACAAGTGACGTCAAATTTGCGCCCGGCCCGCTTAGAACAGCCCTTTTTCCCACAATGCCTTGCCATTATCTGGGCATTACTGGCGTCTAGCCAAACAATGACTCACGCTATATGCCACAAAAAATAAAATTACACTCCCTATAGATTAATAAATAAAATTATGAACCTCCCTATATTTGCCCGGCCCTCCCAATTCTTAAATAATGACTCGTCCCTAACATGGGAGTCCCCCCCCCGGGGGGCCTACGTGTTTAAAAACCCAGCCGTTTTTCCCTGGTTTCACAAGAGTCCCCCTCCTCCCCCCCCCCCCCCCCCTTTGGAGTTTTGTGCTGACCCAGCAGCCATAATTAATCTACAAAACACGTGGAGTGGAATAGAAGAAATATGGAATAAATCTCCGAGGTAGTTTCTGTAATGTCACTGTCTGACCGCTCTATTAAGAGTATCACCACCTCCCCGCCACCTCCCATTTCCAAGTCAAATTTAAAACATATGTATTCACCATATTAACATACGCATGTTTGACTTAGGTTTAATACGCTGTTCACCGGTGTTAAACTGCAACTGATGCATGCTACAGCGATGCTACCCGGGCCATCCTAGTCTGAATGGGTCTGTAACGCGTTCAGTCACGCATGTGTTTGGCGGGAAACGCAAACTCTCTTTGGGTGATGCGCCATCTACATAGAGCATTTTCCACCAATCACAATAGTTCTCTCACGTGAGTGCGATAGCTCTTTCATTCAAAGATGGTGGAGTATAAACACTGTGGAGTTTGCAAGTTTTCAAACATTGTGCTCTTTTGATGAAGGTAAGAAACGTGATTCACTTCCTTGACTTAATTGAATCTTCAAAAGCTGCTCTTTAAACAAGGTTGAAGAAATTATTGTTATTAAACATAATATTACTCTCCTGCTGATTAAATTGTACTATGTTATTATTAGTTAAAAGGTGAGTTTAGTAGCAGTTATACCAAATGTTTTAAAAGTAAAAATGCTTTGATGATTTGGTTGTCGGCTGAATGAGAACTGCATCTATGCCGCCTTTAAAACGTTATTGCTTCGTTTACTTTCTAACATATTTATTTGCCACGACGCTTCATAGGCATTTGAAAATACATGAAGGTATTAAGTAGGCATATGAATCATGTCGGTGAAAATTTAACTTTATGGTGTATCGAAGGGTAAACAGAATAATGAAAACTATGTAGATATCTGATACCCGTGATGTTGCAAATTCAATGTCTGCAGATAATGTGAAGATGGCTGGTTCTGCTGAAAAAATTGATTTTGAAAAGGAAGATGTTTCACCGTTAGCAGCAGAGGGGCACAATCATTCAGTTGACGATGACACTATATTCAACACCCCAAATCCCGTAGCCGCATCTACCGTTGGAAAGACTGACAAGGGAAAGAAATACAGGTTATTTTCACAGGACTTAGTTTTTACATATATACAAATGTAATTTTGTGTCAAGTCACACGGTACGAGCGTGTGTCATACATACTTTGGCAGTATCAATCACATGTATACTTGATTTGATACCCCAGCCTTACAATAAAGGACCTACAATAAAACATCGTATCTCCTTTATATTTGATCTAAGTATTATTCATTTCAAACGAATATGGACAGTTGTTCACTCCTTTTGTATTGTTGTATAGATACACCGATGGAAATAATGTACAGGGGTCATTTATTGAGACAACCTCAGCGGACGAACTCGAAATTTCAACGATACAGGATGAACTTCCCAAAATGCATATCTCTACATCAGGGTAAGCTAACTAGAATGTGTTTATATGCGCCTTCTGATAATAACTATTTGCTGACCTCGCCCAAGCACAGTGAGCATATTATGTATCAAAGAACATCACCGACATCATCGAGACGAAGCATCGCCGGACGGAATAGTTCTGCTCGCATTATAGCAAAATGCGCCAATTTGTCGGCCTGGTGTGTCACCTGAATTAGTTATTACATAATTTAAATTTGAGCTTTCAAAATGTAATCACTGCCAAAATCTTGTCACATCAAGCCTGACCAAGCGATTCACTCTGATGATTTGCTCAGTTTTCGACACTTTCTCGGAATTTGAGCAGATTGTTCCACCTCTCTGTTTAAGAAAACTTCTTTGAAATGTATCTGCGATTTTCTCTGATAGAAAATGCGCTTGATCAAGGTTCTAATTTTTTTGTAAGGTTGCTATAACGTACCTGTAAATTCAATTTAAGTGCTGAGTGTATACCATATGACTTTCTTCTTGTTAACGGTGCGTCAAAAGAATTCAAATGTGTTGCAGTTTCACTGGTAAGAGGGAAAGTCACCTGCCTTTGCCAGTCCAAGAATCGGAGAAACTGGAATCGGAAGGGAGTCGGTCTTCACTTGGACTTGTTATGCTTGATAACATGGATGGTATACATCAAACATTGTATATACATTTTCGCTATCCCTGAAAATCGTTTAGATAACATGTTATTTAATTTGTTAATTCTATTAACCTATGCGATTTCATTTGGTTAAATACACACGCACGAAATCGTACGATCAGAATGATTGATATATCTTTTATTTTAGATTTGTCAGCGAGCGTCCTAAACTTTGATCCCAATAGTCCACACAAGACACCGTCAGTTTTGAGAAATCTGGGCAATGTAGAGATTGATCTAGATACCCCTAAGATGGCCCAGCTTTCGTCAGCTACATTGACCGAAAGGACTGGTAATTCCTATATGCAGTATCCTTCGAGTGAAGATGCAGCTGAACTTGACATGGAATGCATGATGCGCAAAAAATCAAAGTTGCCTACCAAACGTGTTTATTCTACAGGTAATCTCTTCTTTATCGTGTCCTGCAAATACTGTAAAATATGCAGATAGAAGACGCGTTGATGTCAACCAAATAAACTGTGCATACCATTGTCCCATAACAGATTCTTCGAACCAAGTGTTAGCTGTGGCGTTTGCTCAAATTACTAGAGGTGTTGCAGGTCTTGAACAAATGGATTCCAGCTTACACGACATAGAGATAGATGACGAAGAGATTAAAAATCTAGATGAAGAATTCAGTGACATTGGAGACTTTGATAACACGGTCACACATTCTGACGAGGTCGAGGTGCGTGATAAAGCTATGGACCAACCGGGGGATGATTTACTGGAAAGCAATAATGTCTTTGCTCACGCTACAGCTCCTCCTGACCTGGCTTCACTTGACTACCTCGCCGAAACTATAGCATCATTTGATGAATTAGACTCCTTACCTCACGACGATGCTCCCGTGTCTAAACCTATAGCAGTTAGTTATGATCACTCAGCTGAGGTAAATTTTGAAGAACGAAGGCGGTGTGTGGGAGAAGGGCTTGAAAGTAGAACCGGAAGTAAGAATTCAGTTTTTCAGGCTTTGATCAATTGTATGTCAAATTGAAACACCATGACTATATGCCATGAAATATTGTGTTTAAGTTACTCAAGTCCCCCATGTGTTAAACAATTTGGCCATCCACAACGCTCAGTATGCCGCGAGACAGGAAAGAACGAATTTGAATCAAATTGCTGACAGGGATTCAGGAGGGTCAACAACTTTTCAACACCTGGACCAAACAGGTATTGGTATGCAGTTTTGAGTATGTGTGTCGATATTTATTCATATTTACCTCAGCTAACATATCTTTATCACTGCTTTGTAGACGGAAAAGGGAGAAGGAGAGAAAACACCTACTGTAACAATGATTGGTCAGGTTCTCCATCTATAAGTGATATGGACACAGACGATGAACTAGAAGCTGTGAGAAGAGTAAGTCAGTAGTTTTATTGAACATAAAACATAATAGCAAAATGAAATAAACGATGGACATCATCATCGGAGGAATTTTCCAAGCGCACCCATTTGAAGTGTCAAACATTTTATTTGATATGATGCTTCTGATATCAACAGTTGTACATGTTAATTTTGATAATAGGAGAAACAATTTAACAAGGTTACCGCATGACCACCATTTAGCAAGCATTCAAACATTTAGGCGATAGGTATTTGCTTTTTCTTAAGTTTATATGAATATTAGTTGGGTGCCTTTGTAAGTTGAGGCCCCCAATCACATTGAATCTACATTAGTTTCATATGAAATACCGGTACATAAAATCACGTGCATGGTGCTCACTACTTGATGCAACCATTTACAGGATCGTGCAATTATAATGCACCTCGACCTATGGTGGTGTCCATTATTTTTTGATGGAAATTCTCTTGTCACAGGAAATGCGCCAGAACATATTTGAAGACATTGACGACTTTGAAATGCAGCCAAGTGTTAGACAGGGAGCAGAAGGTGATGTTGGTAGCCCTTCAATACCTGGAGATGGTGGCGGGGGAGGCGATGGAAGCAGTGGTCATGATAGGTTAGTATGAAATAGTTTTCAATTATAGAGAAACATCTACAAACCATATTTGCATTCAATTGTAATACAATGGATCGGGCCTGCAGTGTCTTTATAACGCTGATCAAATGTCACTCATAGATATATATGGGAACTGTACTCGTTCGTATTTGCTGAATTGTTTAAATTATTAGGAAGTGAAATACATGTAATGCAGTGTTATGACAATGAGGGGGAGGGGGGAGGGGGGGGGGGGGGCTTCATAAATGCATGGGAATTCTATATGACATACTGTTTAAATGCTTAATCCCCGCATTCCATCGAACATTCACTGAACAATAGCGATCCGTTACACATGCACTAAACTATGTGTAAAGGATACCCCCGCCCCTCCTCACATACAAACGCGTTACTGCCCATAAATGGTTGAATTGTTATCTGCAGTGACGATAATGGCCTAGCTGTACAATTACCCCCAAGAAGTGCTCAGAATGGACCTACGACATTCGAAGTTCTGCGGGGCCTAGGATTTCTTGGTGTGGGATCCAGTGCATCAGGGCAAAATGGCGAATCCTTAGAGGTATGTTTACATGTGCATATACCGGTATTTGTTTCACAATTTATGATGTACACGCGATCGTCTTTTATTAAAAGAAGAAGCTTTTGATATTACAGTCAACACCATATTTCACATGTTATGTGTGTAAATGAGCTGCCATATTGAAGGTCCGCGGCCTTACGGTTCGCAATAGTAGCCCAATGTACGTTCTGTCAAATATACCATTTGAAGCTCATTGATATGTACCGATATTTCAATACCACCCAGGCTGAAGAAAGGATGCGCCCTATGGGAGAGGAGTTAGACGACCGAGAACAAAGCGAATCCAGTGAAGCATCATCTGGAGGGAGAAGAGTTCGATTTGTTTGTTTACCTTCCGACTCTCCTGATAGAAATCTATCTGGAGCTTCAATAAATGATAGTCATCTTGACCAGGTACAAAACAGTTTTATTTGAAACCCAAATACATGATTATGTACTTTGAAAAAAACCCAGACATTTTTTTATCAAAGAATACAGGTATTTTCTTGAGAAGTGTACATTGCAGAAATTTTAATAATACTAACAATAGTTGGCATTAAATGGTGCTAAATAATTTATGGCTGAGAAAAATATAAATTTGCGCAGTGGTTCTATGACACCATTGTCTGGGAAACACAATTACAAATACCGGTATATTTAAAAAATATATATATATACTAAATATATATATATATATATATATACATATATATATATATATATATATATACATATATATATATATGTTGATATATATATATATATATATATATTGCAGTACATTTGCAATTATTTTGAAACTTGTTTAGCCAGCCAAATTATTTCTAAAGGATTTCCTGAACAATATGTGTGTGATGCCACTGACCATCTGTTAGAATTTGTTTTATAGTTTTTACTGAAATCCTTTCAACTCACCAGGATCGTTCAGAAGGAATGATTGCCTTAAATCATGGCCAAGTTAGTATGTCAAAATTCCTGACGCCATCTAATCCTCTTGATGGTCACAATCAATCTGAGGATTTCGATGAGGTTAGTTTGCTGCGAGTACCGATGATTGGTAGACTGATCAAGCGCGTGCATTGATACAAAAATGTTTTTTTCAAGTTTGTGCTGGTGCAGGTTATACCTGTCCCTGGCGTTTATAGCACACCCGATACATAACGCGCATTTGTTAATTTGAATGGTTTGCTTTATTACAGTCACTCTTTCCCGACACCGTACAAGAAGGAAATACCCTGCAGCAAAGGGACGGAATTAAAGGACCGTCTCCAAGTCCAGAAGGTAAGGTAGATTTTATTTGTGACGGTAAGGACATGTCTTTAGTTCATGTAGCTACCGGTACATGAATGAATCAGGTTTATCTTTGTCTATTTCGTAGGAGATCAGACGTCTGTGTTAGCTCATGGCAATTTGAATAGCAGCATTGCTGAGTCTAGTTTGCAACAACATATTCTTGAGGGCTCTGAAGGTTTTGGTTCTCAAGAATTTCAAGCTATAATGGCAGATGGAGCCTTTGGTGAAGAATTTCTGTCCAGTGGTAAAGCTTTAAATCATATGTCCGCTATATTTAGGGCACCTATGTGTGACAAATTGTTCCGTGAAACAAACATCCCTTTGTTTCATTTTGTAGATAAGGGTCATGCCATGCTTGATAAAGACGAAGACGATTTTAAAACCGAAGGCGTATTCATTCAAGTACATTTTTTTTTCAATCTTATACATGTTATGCATTGTATCTGACATTCCTTATTCATGTGACTGAAAAATCTTCCAGTTTCCAGACGTTTATTAAACGCATGTATTGTTACATTTTTAACAATACACTTCAGGAAGAAGAGATGGATTCAGCGACTCACAGTTCTTTGGATTTACCAGACAATTGGTCTTTACACAGCCATATGACATTTTCGAATAGACCATCTTGGATGACTAATACTGCCGGATCGACTGACACACCTAACAATTTAAGAATATCCATTGGAACGTTTATGGCAGGGCGAACGGAAGCTCTTGGATCATTAGAGGACGAAAGCGACTTCAGGGTAATTTGTCTTATCCTGTCAAGATGAAATAAAACCGGGCTCTCGCCTAACCGTGATTATGTGGTATGATAGGCACTCGTTGTAATCCCCTACGCACTATAAGTTTAAATGTATACACACCATTGACTACTTTCAGCCCACATTTGGAGCGAAAATTATTACTCCTCCTGACAATAGAAAGCCTGTCGCACTTATCCGCCACTCTCCCTCTGCCTCGTCGCCTGTTTCCCGCCAGTCTCCACATGCTCCGCGTCTAAGTGATGTGACAGAGAAAAAAGAATCGATTACTACTACTGAGAACATGAACACGACAAACTGCACGTCTAGTGATGATGTCCGGGGTTCGGGAGTAGGGAGCGACATCAAAGAAGGTAAATAAAGCGCGATAACTATTGTATCATTTTTTAGCGATGTCACTTTTTGACTGAACAAGATTGAATGTAACGAAAATTTGTATTTTAGAAGCAAGTAACACTCCAGAGCGACAACATAGGTCGTTATCCTTTAGTAGTCATACAGCACCAGAGCTTGACGGAGATCAACGCCTTCAAAGTGTTAAGCAGTCAGATGTAGACATACCTGCCAAAGGACCTGTTCATGGTAAATATATGTACCCCAATGATCAACAAGCCAATGACGGAAGCGACAATTATGGCTTTAAACATTTCTTACCTGAAGCATTGGACCAATACAACGACAAACGTGACACAGATTCGTATCAATTGCATTGTCCTCATCATAGCGCAGAGTCGACCCTGTCCCAATCAGGTGTTTTACAGCTCAGTGCCATTACTAAAGCTATTAATTCGGCTTCTGTTAATGCCGATTCAGCGTCCTTAGCCGAATTAATTATGCAGATGTCTCAAACCAACAAGACGTCTAAGGAAAACATCGAGACTCTGCGTGATTTGGCCAATATTAAACAGAGACGTCCGGCCGATGGCACTTGTCATATTAAGGAAGATTGCAAATTACTGCGAAAGACCGCAAATAGTCATATAATTTCTGATCCGTCACATAAACGATCCCAGTCACTAACCTGTGCAAAAAAACAATCTACGGCACACAACGAAAGATCGCGTTCCACATCTAATGTCTCTCACAACTCGGACACTCAATCTGTGACTGAACCCAAATCGCCGAAGTCTGAGAATTACAAACCGAGCAAGTGTCGTCGTCCACATTCTACGCGCCGAAGCCGAATTCCTAGTCTAGATCGAGGACAAAAGCAGACAGGTGTGACTATGTCCTACACTCCCATAAAAGGAAATATCATTGATAATGCAAATCAAAGATTACAAGACGATGCAGGATTGAAATCTAGAATTCCACTATTTCACCAAAAAACTTGTGGGAGTGTTAACAACTTTTCGAAAAGCCCTGTAGAATCAGCAGATGTTCAAAAACCAATGTCTCTGCAACAAAAGAATAATTGCACGCCTCCTCCTCAGATGAGGAACATTCAAGGACTTGCTACAAGTGGTTCTAATGAGAAATTAGATTATCAGAAAGATATGGAACGCTCTAACTCAATGATACGAAGTCCTGTTTGGAAATCACCAAGACCAAGCTCGGTCTCGGCCAGGTCACATAGTAGGCAAAACACTCACTCAAATCAGTTGCGAACCCTATCGGAACATGAAACAGAACATGGGAAAAGGGATAACTACATCACTAAAAAGCTATCAGTTGGTTCATCTCCAACCGAGTCCTTACACGTGGGACGACATAATGACAAGGAACGAAATCCACGGGTTCTTGTTGATCGTATTAATATCGATAGGATGTCAAGTACGCCCAAAGTATCAGCGCCGCATGTTTCAATTTGCAACTCTCAGGATTCTTTAAGCAGGATATCCCAGTCACCAAGAGATCCATGTGTTGCCGATAGTACTGATGCAACGATATGGAGCGAAAAAGGGACAGTTGCCGATGAACCCACCAGAAAATACAATTCAGTTCAGCAAGAAACACCTAAAGGCAAAGGACTTCCATTTTTCAAAAGATGTTCTTCGGAAGAGGAAGTGGCTAGAGGTCCATATGACGAAGAAGACGCAACTAAGGATGAATTTGTGTTAAAACGCAGCCCAATTGAAAATCCCAAGGACGACGACAGAAATGAGTTACATACACAGTCACTACCCAAACCGGCTCTTCTCACTTCACATCCGCTCTCGACAACTTCTTTCCCCCAGCTGCATTTGAACACCGCTAAGTCTGTTAGTACTAGTACCTCGCACCACCATATACATACCGCCATGGATGGAAACAAGTTACCTGATAAAAGCCCGAGCAGCCATACCCCTACCGATGGTTTTGATGACTCCGTTAGTAGTGTGAACTTTGGTGTGCATCACAGTGAGTCTCTCTACGGTAGTTTAGGTCAGTATTACCGCCAACAATATATTGACCACTCAAATTAATTTAAGTATTCTATTGCAGAGAGACCTATTGCCGTCTCAGCTCCACATGAAGTGCGAATGGATAACATCTGTTGTTTAGGGTTGTCTACGCAAGGAACACTGCCCATAACCAATTCCACAAATCGTTGGCTTGATGTCCGACTTATCATTCATTCTTTAGCACTCGATGGTCGATCTCTCGACCCAAGCAGGCTACATCCATTTATAACCAAAGAAAAGGCCATCATAGACCCAGGAAATACCGAGGAAGTAAAGGTATGGATAAACCATTCAGTAAAGCGCAGTTATATGCAAGTGGGCCTGTTTAAGACGATCACCAGTAATCATGATGTGGTCCGATTAATTAACCAAGATTTCTGAGGGATTCGAAGCCCCTGTACAAATGCAAAGAATCACTGGATCTGTATTTTTTCCGATACTGGTGAATAGTCATAGGTAATAGTCAACAAAGGAGGGATTTAGTATTTATGCGTATTGTGTGCATACATCGAAGGAAATATTACATGCGTGTACTAATACTCATGTATTATTAATAAGATTGAAATCTGGGCGTGGCTTACTTTAATTTGTTAATGTTTACGATGCGGTTTCGAAATATGCGAATAAAAACACAAGCTTACTTTGGATGTCCCTTGATCCTATGCAAGTTTGAAGGTGGGATGTTTGTGGTGTGCATGCCTTAACTTTCACCTTCCGTAATAATCATATAATCAAACGACAGATTAATTTCAAGTTTTTATTTAAGGCTTTATAAAAAAGATCAAATGTTTCTCAGGTTTTATTTACCAAAAGAGACGGTGTTGCGGGTGGCGGCTTTTTATTTGTTTATTTTTTTCCCCTGATTTCTTAAAAGGACACATCCCTCTGAGGTTATGCGCGCGGGCGATTTTTTTCAGTTAGAAAAGTGACACGACCTTTTTTTAAACATCGGAGGTGGTGTGGCGCTTATTTTCCGTTCTGCTTTGCCTGAAGGCGTAATAAATTACGGGATGCGGTTATTTTTATGCGTGGAGTTTTTCAGACATGCGGGCGCGTCTGAGAAACATTAATTAGGTTTACTCAGCATAATCCTTATTTGTAAGGGGGACAATCCTACACTTATTACATGTACCGGTATGCTTAAAAATATGCTTCCCGAGGATGCGATAGGAATCATACATGGAAGCTAACCTGATGTTCAGAAATTCTCAAACTGTTATTGATCTATTTCAGATAATTTTCAACCCGAAAGAATC
Source organism: Armandia brevis (assembly GCA_035585475.1). Lineage (NCBI taxonomy): Eukaryota > Metazoa > Annelida > Polychaeta > Opheliidae > Armandia > Armandia brevis. The sequence goes on along the minus strand of JAXGGS010003905.1, from coordinate 2,176 downwards.
TGGAACGTACGTTGCTAATGTTCAGTTACTAGCCAGTCCTGTTGTAACAGAACAGCGTTTTCGCGAAGCGCATGTGCCTACAATGGTTACCCTGCAGGGAATTGCAGAGAGACCAAATGTGCAGGTGAGTTTATTGTACTTTGTATGTTTTATAATTGTTGGAATTCAAACCCTTTGCATGTTCCCAAAGAATAATAAAGTAATTACTAACAAGAACCCAAACTGATTAAACGGGATTGTTATGATCGCTCAATTACAGCTTTGTTTTTTTTCTTCATAGATTTTAACAGATGCTAATCAGCATGTAATGGACTTCGGCGCTCTCCCATGGGGATGTCAAAAAGGGTTGCCAATAACTATAATCAACCGAGGACGCGCTAGTGTACCGATCCGATTAGCGATTTCATGCGTAAGTCTGTGATGATCACCAACATTCGTGAAATTAATTCTATGATTAGGTTATTTACTAACTTTTCGTCACTTTCACAGAATAAATCTACGCTCAACTGTTTCACATTTGAGCGAGGTACGATGAGTGACCCCGCTCTTCAGGTAATCAAAAGTTGGCCTCAGTTCATATCCCAAGGGCAGTCTCTTCTAAACATCACTCTGTCAGGAATAGGCGAATCACAAGACATAAAAGCAGCTCAAGTTGTGGTTTATTTCAAAGCCCCAAGCCGACAAAGTGAGAGAGGTAACGTTTGCAACTCTTTATCTTCTGTGCCATGTTATGTTTTTCTGATTTCTCTTCTCGTTGTATAACCTACACTGCTTTGGTTTTCAGATGTTCTGAATCATCCGAAGGAATTCGCTGGTCGAATCGACTTTGAGGTAGATACGCCATCTTCAGTTGTCCATCTAGGAACTACTCATCTTTGTGCTGCAGTTGGCACGGCCAGCCTTCATGCACCTAGTGATTTACAGGTATGCGTTCTAGGGTTTTAATGAGACTTCTAAAAATGTTCTCCTTTGAAGCAATCAACCGTGACCAAATGTATATACTCCTGATATATAGTCTGGGACTGTAGAATATAATCGTACTCGCTGAAAGGGTATTTTCTACCGGATTAGTAATATATACCGGGTACATCTTTCTGCTCTTTACCTAACGGCGTGTCTTTTGTTTCCGATAGATGTTAAATATGAAAGCTAGTGTTGGGACCACTGTCAGTCGAAGCATCCCACTAAGAAATGCAGGCAACATACCTTTAGAAGTAAGCTTAGAAGTCACTCACTGGCCAGATTTTTTTGAAGTGATTCCTTCAAGGTTGATCATCGAACCAAAAGGTCAAGCGGAAGTTATGGTGAAATTCGATCCCAAACAAAGTTCAGCAAATATTTTTGAAAGGTAACTCGCTAGAGACTTATGGGTTGTTATTACTTATATGATAGAGGCAGATTGAAACACACATTAATGTTTTATTTTCTAGTCTATTGTTGATGTTCGTGGAACCGGATGGACCTGGATATGAAATTCAAATACTAGGTGAAATAGCCACCCAAATATCAATGCCAACTATTCCATTTTCTACCGAACCAGTTTTGCTTAGTAATAAGCACTACCTGGCATGGGGTGGCGTCGCCATAGAAAGAGGAAGGTGAGATACAATGTAAAACATTAAAAATTTACTATCCCGTTTTAGCATAGATGGAGCAAAGCCAGCTCTGCATATCGGTGGCAGGGCTGAAACGGGTACCAGGGTGCTTGAGCCTCTATGATACCCGGGTAGAACGTTTTATCGCTGAAAATGCACCGAACTTTGGGGGGGGGGGGGGGGGGGGGGCGTTGCA